>JAOWBB010006755.1:0-128188 GCA_028565995.1 Ricinus marginatus
TCTCAACCCCCCAACCCCCGGGTTCGTTTTTCAGATTCGAGGTGCCCGTCGCATTTGCGCCGCAACGACCGCCCGAGTCGCTTGCTGGAGCGGCGAAACCCAAATCGTCGGCAAGGATGTTTTTGTCGCCGTTCCCGGTTTTGCCGTGGGCACCCACGACCGCGGGGAAGAAGGCGGACGCGCGAGTCCCACAGAACGTTTCCTTGGGTCGATGGTTCGCGATGCTAAGAACTTTGAAATTTCAAGGCTTCCTGCAATATGCCGCGAAAATTTATTTCTTATTATTATTCAAAACTTCTCCGTAACAGAATACCAAAAAAATTTCTAAGATGAAGGATGCGGTTTTTCTGATAATTATGGTCATTGGTCAAGATGACACTTTACGACGTGATCGCGCGGTGAGGTCGCCCAGACGGTGGAAACTTGGGGGGGGCATTGCACAATTCCAATAGTTCAGAGGTGCCAAATTATTTTGGTTTCATGGTCTGGCGCTCTCCGCCGAGCAGACACGTCCCGCCGCGATCTCCGGAAACCTTCTTCCGCGCCGGTCCTGAGCGGAAAGGAGATTTCGATTGGTCCGGCTTCGATCCGAGCCTCCTTGTTTCACCCGGTTCGGTTGGCACCTCCAGAGAACCGAGGTTCCTCGTCGCAAACGACGAAGGAAGAAGGCGGTGGAGAGCTTCCGGCGCAGCATGCGAACGGCAACTGCCTCCGCTGCCGGAGCAGCGGGTTCCTCCCGAATCCCGCCCCCGAAACCGACGAAACAATTGGCTTTTCCCGCTGCACCGATCCGGTTTTTAGGTGGCGGCTCGATTATCGCGGAGAAAATTGAATTTTCCATTGGATTTCGACGTTAAAAAACGTGTCACGATCGCCTCGAGAAGTGGCCGCTCCTCCCCTGCCCAAGGAGAAGCTTATTGAAATGTGTTAACATCAATGCCAAAACAGCAACAATTAGCGGCAAGGAGCTATCCGCGCGGTTTGCCTGCCTCGCTTCATTTGCTTCGAAGATTGGGAAAGAGAGATGCCTTCGCGATCCGCGGACTGGACCTGGTACCGTTCGCGATTTTCCACCATTTCCGTCACTCTGGCCGCGGTTCCGGTCCGGCTTCCCGCGTCTTGAATTTGACCGCCGCGCCCCCGGGACGGGATCGCCGCTGACGCGCTTTTCCGAATTGGTCGCCCATTTTCACGCGAAACCTTTTCGCGGTGCGTCCGCCTCACGCGCCGCACCTTGACATCATTTCCATCGTTTAAGGTCGCTCCGAGATTCGTCCAAATAAAAGCGAACCTCGTAATTTCCCTCTGTTCGACGTCGTTTTTCGCGGGATTCCGTCCGGTCACGGTTTGCATTTTCCGCTTATCCTTCTGCGAGACCGGGGCCTCCTCCCTGGATCGGGCCTCGGTCGTCAGCAGCGGCGATCGCCGCTGGAGCCGTCGTGACTCGCGTCCATTTTGTTTCGCTCGTTCTCTTCCGGTCTGCTGCCGCGCCGTACGCTGCACGCGACGAACGGCCCCGATCGTCCGCCGAGGGAATTCGAATTCGTGAATCGCCGCGTAATGATGTTTCCGCACATTTAAAAACGTTTTCTACGATGCTGTAACACCGCGGAAGATGAAATCCAGTCCAGATTTTTCTACTGATTGGTAAATAATTTGATCCGTACAAAAGAAACGGAAACGAAGAATGAAGAATGACACAGCCTTAAAAAAAAGCGATACCTATTAAGTAAGAGGATTGCCGGAGATCCGTATTTAATTATCTTGTTTCATAACACTTTTCCATTCGTCCTGACGTTAGTTTTTCAAGCAGACGATGGCAAAGTGCGTGTTAGTTTTCAGTTGGTCCGGCGTAAGAAAGTGCCCGCAGCCACGTGTCGATGCATTCACCTACCCCGCGGTTTTCCGTCGCAGCACAAAGGTCTCTTAAGAGTTGGCCGAAGCATCTTAGCGGAGAATTTCTGGACGGAGAGAAGGCCAAGTTCCACCCGGAGCGGGTGCCCGAATCGGAAAACATAAAAACTTTGCACTTGCAAAAATTCCTGTCGTCTCAAATTGGGCGAACGCGACAGAAGGAAGCGAAATCCCGCTGGAAAAACATCCCAGCATCCCGGATCGAGCAAAGACGTTTGCGGGAAGCCAGAAGATCACGCAGCTCTGGTATTTGATGTTGTCGGTGGGATGCAAACGAACGGGGATCTCCAAATAATGGAATCATCGAGTTCTCCAGACGAAGATCACGTTCCTTTTGCGGAAGGCGTTCTCTAGGGGTCGCCTCGAGGTTTTTCTTCTCGAGATTCCACGTTCGAATGCGGCCGCGAGTCGGAAAAGTCCGCGACGCCAAGGCAAGCCAGATGGATGCGTCGCGGCAGAAAGATCCCTCGCGGAGCGGCGAATTAACCTAACAAAAGTTCGGAAAACGAAACGTCAGCGGACGCGGTTAACGTTCGGATAGGCGTTCACGATCCACAGGCACCGAACGCATTCGACTCGCGTTACCCACGACGCGAGGCTTTCCAGGTACGGCTTTCTTTCTGCGGATCTGCTTCACGTGAGGCCGACCCGTCAGCAAAATTTGAAGTTAACATCGCAAACCGGGTTTTTTGCTCCGCTCCTCGTCAGAGAAGCAGGCACCGGCTCCGTTCCCGTTGACTTTTCTTTGACGACGAGCAGATTTATCCAGGGCGCCTTTCTGCCTTGCCAGGCACTTCGAATGGACGCAACATCACAATCGAGCAACGTAAAATAACATCGGTTTTCGCCAGCCGAGACCGTGCATTGAGCATCGGCCGGTGGACGAGAGAGACGTTGAAAATGTTGCTAAATTATAATGGCATCAGAGGAAAATACCAAGGGAGTCCGCCATAACACCGGAGGAAAGACCTTCGATAAAGGATGCACGGGATAACGAGCGTTATTATTTTGTCGGTGCAAACTAGATGGCAATCGAAAAAGAAGAGCCGACAATCGTGGCAGTGCTGCCCCCGTGTATTTCACCTATTAATAACTGTGACAAGGACAAGAAGTGGAGAGATCAGAAAAGAGAATGCAAAATACGGTCACTGACAATGTTTGGTGGACACGAAAAAGGCTCTGAAACTTTAGCAGTCACTTACGTTCCCGCACGTGAAAGACGCGCTCGAGCTGGCTCGAAAAGCCCTTTCAGGGATTTTGCGTTGATCGTTCGATTTCCGCTGTCGGAGCGGCGACATCGCGCCGTTCTCATTCTCAAAAGTGCCTCGCGTGCGGCGAAGCAGCGGCATTCGTCGACCAAGAAAGCTACTTCAATTTCGTAACCTCTTAAGTAACTTGGGATCGCTGCCGGACTTTGACGTTTGAAGTTGTCAAACATCGGACAAAATCCGATCCGCGAGCTCGGGAACGGCAGGGCCCTGTGCCAACAGCAGAGGCCCTACCTTATCTGGCTTTAGTCCCGGCACGAGCAGATTTATAAGACGATCCCACGGGCACGTTCTCACGTAGGATCAAAAAGTTGACGGAAACCTTTCAACCCGGATCAGTCCCCGATTTTGCGTATCAGAAACACCGTGCGGCAGGCGTGCGAGCAAACCGGGTCGTTAAATATGATTTATACTTATGCAGAGTTAACGTACACGTGGATTTGTCGCCTCAAAGGAAACGGGGCAGATATTAATTTATATACGAGCGAATCAAGGGTAGCCCTAACAAGGATTCCATGTATCAATTTTTTCATAAATCAACAAACTCGTTTGAATGAACCAACAAATCTGGTCGGTGCGATGAAGCCCCGCTGTTCCCGAAGGTCGGACCTGTCGGTGCTCCGGCGATTTCGGAAGGCGACGGACCGACAGCAGCAGAGTTTGCGCCCACCCGGAATCGTCAGAGGGGAAACTTTCGACGGATCGGAGATCCCGGTCCGCAATTCTCGATCGAAGAGGTTCCTTCGTCCGAGATCCCGAAGTCGGGTACTTTTCAACGTTTTCTTTCGCCTCCGCCTGGAAGACCGGCTCCTGATGCAATTCGAACGCGGCGGAAAACGG
This sequence comes from Ricinus marginatus, assembly GCA_028565995.1. Classification (NCBI taxonomy): domain Eukaryota; kingdom Metazoa; phylum Arthropoda; class Insecta; order Psocodea; family Ricinidae; genus Ricinus; species Ricinus marginatus. Next base: position 4,023 of record JAOWBB010006755.1, read on the forward strand.
TGCGGGAGCGTTGCACACATCGAAAATTCCCAAAAGCCTTGGCACGTTCGGAAAAAGCGACAATAATTCATGGAAGGATGTGGGCTAAACTCGTCCTCAGCCCAGGTTTGGGAACCGAGCGGGCAAAAAGCAACGAAACTAAATCAAATCGAATTCCGTTCTTGATGTCTTTCTATGGGCAGACGCCCGCAGGAGGCTCGCTCCACTCGTGACAAGGCGGTCACCGGTCCGGAACCGACGTCCTCCCGGGTTTGCGTCCGCGTGGGACAGCAGCGCGGAACGCCGAAGATCAGTTTGGCTGCTCCGGGCTCGTGCAGGGGAGTCTCGTCCTCGGGCAGCCCGCGGGCCTCGCCTGCCCGGACCGTCTTCCGGCCTCGGCCATCCGAGGAGCCCGCGGTTCGCTACGGCAAACATCGCCATTATCATTTTAGGACCGATTACGCCTTTCAGCGTGCGGCCTCATTGCCGTCCAATCCCCTCCAAGATTCTCCGTTCAAATGGCACTGACGCATCACCCACGCATGTGCTCCTTACCATAAGGTCACGCTCGGCTCAGCCTCCCTCTCGACGCCTTGGTCTGCTCCGATCCTCCTTTCCCGTCTCCGGAGAGCGGGCTCCGCTGCGTCGCTGCCCGATCCGCGGATCTGGTCGCTCGGCGTCGCGGGATGAAAGGCGCCGGAGACGGTGGCACGCAACCCGTTGCGACCGCCCCGCGCCGTCCGGACGGTCACTCTTCGGTGCCGCAGCCCGCCCGTCCGGACGGCGACGTCTCCCGCAGTCTTCGCCTCTGCACGCTGGGAGAAGAGCGAAGGCTCCGCAAATGGCAAGGGGACAAGGCCGTCGGTTGACCGGTCGAGCCGCTCGGCTGGGGTAAAGGTCGCTGGAAATGACGCTCGTTTCATCCATTAATTGTCACATTGACTTTTTCTTTGTTACTTGTGCTTTAAGCGTCGTAAATTACGCTGCCAACGTGCATGTGGCAGGGTTGAATCGCTTCGTGATTGCGTCTTAATTGGAGATACACAGAAAAGGCATTGAACCAATTTCCCTCGGGCCCGCTTTTCCACCGCCGGGGAAAAGCCGGCGTCCGTCTGGATTCCACGTCCGGATCCCTTCCAGGGGAATTCGAACAAAACCGGAACCGCTTGCGGAGAAACGGAAGCGCGCTCTCCGAACCCTCGGGGGTCGAGAAGACGTCGCGATCGGGTCTCGCGGATCGCTCCCGGGTCCGGGCCGGCAGTTAGGGCCCGGCCCGCGCCGCGCCTTTTCGGAAGGATCGAAAGTCGAATCGAAGGAAACCGGTCCTCGACCGTGTTTCGGCGTCGCTCGTGCAGAAGGTAAAAATCAATTATTGAAACGACTTTGGTAAGGGTCGTAAGGTTACACGGGTGACAAATTTGGTCAATGTCATTACACTTAAAGAGAACAGTATTTGTGCATGATTTCTCTTGGATACGCGGTTTTTAGACAGTCACCGCATCTATCTTTCATCAGTATTGTATTACATTAATTGTTTCATCCGCTTTCTCGAAAAGAAAAGAAAAGAAACATTGCAAAAGGACACCTCTCGGGGACTTCGCTCATGGACGTAACCCACATAGATTCGCGGTTCGGGCAACGGACTCTTCGAACCGAGCCCGCCGCCGCGAAGTCGCCTCCGGGACGGACTCTTCCGGGGGAGAACGTCCGCGTCCTTCGTCAAAATCCCCGGGAGCGAGTTCCGATGGGGCGGGCGGCGCAAAATCGTCGAAAGCCTCGGTTTTCGCTCCGAGGACGCGACAGCGTCGCAAACTTTCCGTCCGACCGCGATCCCGGAATCCTCGCGAAATCGGTCCGGGGCCTCGGCTCCCGGCGCAACCGAAGCGATCCGCAGCGACTCCTCGCCCGTTTCCCCGGGCGGGGGATCGTCAAAAAATCACCGTCGGGCGACGCCGGTGACAGATCGCGCGACGGATGCGCAATTAAAGCTTTTACCCCGCGCGCCACATCCGACGCCGATGCGGACCGCGATCTCGCGCATTCCGCGGATCTCCGCCGGAAGCCCGGAGACGGAACACCCGGACGGCATCGCGGGGAACGGGGCCGTGAAGGATGGACGAAAAGTAGGACATATTTTCCCGCCATTTTCGCAAATAAGCGCAAAATTATCGTCATTAATCACAAAGATTGATTCAGTTTCATGAAAAAGAAGAATTATGCATTAATCATGACTTTCGGTATTTTCTGGCTCTTTGTCCGCAAAGGCGAATAGCGTGAGGAATCCTTGAGCGGTGATTATTAAATTTTCTTGCCCTCTTTAGGGCAAAAGCATTTTAATGATTTTATTAACACAGAAGCAGAAATGTTATTTTCGGCCTGTAACCGAGACCTTAGCTGTCAGAATTAACTCATTTGATTCTAATTCCAGCTAATAATAAACCTCCTGCTCCTATCCCTATCATGCAATTGCGGATGAGCACAGAAACCTTCGACGGCGCCCGGGCGCCGATTAAACGGGAGTCAAACGCTCTCGGGGCGAGCCCACCCAACCTCGGCAAAGCGCTCCTCCACCTCGAGGAGCCCGGTTTCGGAAACGAACCTTCCCCCGTTCACCGTCCTTCCTCCGAACGCAGAAGAGCCGATTGCCGCTCGCAGTCGGGAAAGGCAGGAAAAGAGCAGCGGTGCCAATGGAGAGACATCGCGTTTCGGGGAAGCAAAAGCGATATCACAGGAAAGGAAAAGCGGTCAAGACCGTGCAGGAAGTACAAAGTTGGCTGCGCATCAATGACTGCACCATAAACGGTCGAACTGCTATTAAGGTGAACGCTACGGGAAAATTGCAAGCCTTTTTTTTTGTTCCTCCTTTCGTTCCCGTTCGGGAGGCTGCGCCCTCGATTTGCAGCAAATCGGGGAGCTCGGTGCGACCCGGCCCGGATCGATCGGCGCACCGGTGGGAACGGGTCAGACGCGGATGTTGACCGGGCGAAAAAAAGGTTCGTCGGGAATTCCGGGCCGGGAACTCCCGGGGGAGAAGGCTCCGCGGCACCGCCTTCGAGACTCAATCGACGGCTCCGCTGCGGGGCGAGCACCGACGGTGATCCGGCTCCGCTTCCGCCGCTTCGGAAGGGAACTCCCCGACGAGGCGACGCTTTGTTAGCGGACGCTCGGATGACATCCTCCGGTGCAGCCGCGATCTCGGACGGCGTCCCCGATTCAAGGGCCTCCCTTCAATGCCGTATTTACTATTCGAGGCACAGGTGCCTCGTTAATTCCACGCTGGTTTCATCACTTCATTCCGAGTCTTCACAATGGTCACTTGGACATCTGCATTCTCTTCTAGTTCACGGCCGACGTTTTCGTGCTTTCCCGACGTCCGTCGATTGTCTTCTTCCACTTCGAAGCAAACTTGAACTTATCCCAAACCCGAAACTGATTTCAAAACGGACCGATGCGATCAACGCGTGATAGCGAACAGTTATTAACCCAATATTTGGAAACGTGCATATTTTCTCGCATTTGTATTTTGCACAATAATTTATAAGGGAAAATTTCGCAAAGCCATCACGTTAACGAGCGGTAGCGAAAACTTTGGCTTCTTTTTATTATTTAGTTTTGTGAAAATGGACCGATCTTCGTTGGCCAATTTTAACATTGATGCATCTTGAAATCCACGTACGCAGTCACGATCCGCAAAATTTTTTTCCATATAACTTAATCATTTTTGCATTTACTCTCACGATACACTTATATTTCATTAAATGTCCTTCTTTCCTTTATAATTATCCAAAATGTTTTCTTAATGTTATACAAAACTCTTGAGAGATGAATTTTTTACATCAATCTTTCTGATTTATTCTGATGTTTATTCGTTTACTTGTTTTTCCTAAGGTTTTTTAACAGTAATAATACAGAATGTAACAACATTTTGTCTAAAACAAGTTTATCTTTCGTTTTATGTGGCCAAAAAACGAGGTAACTGTCCACATGCGTGTCCAGCACGTTCAAAAACAAATTTTCAATCTCAGATGATCGTTATTATCATTATTTATTAAAATATATATTAATTTTTTATTTATTTTTTTTTAATGAAGGTAATAAATTTAAAACATTATGCATTGTTTACAAGCCATTAAAGTAATTTTCAAAGTGAAAATGTTAAAATCCACTCTATATTTTACATAATTTTTATTATACTATATTCACAAGAGGTTACATATATCAATAAGTTTTATTTGATATATCACATCTTGAATTTTATCTTTATTATATGCGTTCATTTATAGTGGTATTTATGCATATAATTTCGATATAATTCCAAGCGGCAATTTTTATTAGTTGGATTACAATGATGATAAATTATATTTTTTGGTTTTTATGAAAGTGAATATAAGCTTCGTATTAAATTACTTTATATGTACATATATTATATAATATATATAATATATCTTATCAAAGTTTACTTTGAGTGTGTGAAAACTTTTAATCCAAATAAACTGATAGATTTGACATATAAGAAGTACACAATATAGTTCTTAACAGCAGTTGCAAGACATGGAATTATAAAAAAAAATTATGAAATAATGATTATGGATGGGAAATTTTATGCGCGAGGTTCACCGAGCTACTTAATAATTACTATTTTGTACATTTGTTACTTTTCCTCCATATCTTATTTATGATGTACTGAATTTACGAATAGTAGAAATGCGATTGCTAGTCGTTAATATGCATCAAAGAAATTAAAATGAATATATTTTATTTCATTTTTTTTTGAGACTTTTCAAATTTTCCTATCGAAATTGTACATCCAGACATGTTCACGCATCGTATTAAAAAAAAAAAAAATCGTCTTATATATCAAATCTTATATATGTGTGTGTGTAATATTTATGTAACATATATGTGTTTGAAGGTGCCTTAAATTGACTTTTCATCAGCCCAAATCGTTTGAAAAAAGTAATAAAAAAAAAAAACAAACATAAAAATTATTGTTTATATGTAATGTTTGTTTTTTTTTCTTTCTAAATTATTGTTAAACCGATTTCGATAATGTTCATGCACATGCATAGAATAGCGTTATGAACTCCGCATTTGTCACGTTTTTAAGTCACGCTTTGTTATGCCCCGGATTTATTTTATGACACATTGTTATAAAAATAAAAGGAAAAATGTTAATGAACATTTTCTTTTATTAGCGGAGGAATATTTTCCTTTTGCGCGACCGCGAAAAAATCGTTAACCCGGGAAAAACTCAAAACGGAAGGGAAATTTTCGCGCGGCTAAAAGTCAGGGCGACCGCCTCGAATGCCCCTGCAAAAAATGCGAATATGCAAGCGGCGCAGAATCTTTGCGTACTTTTCCACTTATTAATATTTCCAAATAGTTTCCCCGCTTTTTCAAGCCTCCGCGATGCGTTGCGCGCTCTCCCGAACGTTCCGATTTCGTCTGCTGCGGCCTCGGGAAGGCCTCGCTTTCGAGCTTGCGAACTCCCCATTTTGCCGGGGGGCGGTCGAAACGGTCTCCATGTCCCAGGCGCCGGAAAATCCGGTCCCCCCCCCCCCTCGGAAGACGCCTTTCGAGCCTCGGGCCGTTCGCCGACCGCCGCGGGTTTCGCTTCTTTTTTCGGCTCCCCTCATCTCCGAAGTCCGAGGGCCGTTCTTCGTCCGGACCCCCCCCCGGCCCCCCCCTCGAAAAAAAAAAAGAAAAATCTCAGTTTCCCACCGGGCTTTCTCGTTTATCCGGCTCGCATTACGTCGAGCGCGTTTGCAACTGCTCCGTTTCGATTGATACACTTAAAAACACGTATATGGGAAATTCCCTCGTCAGTTTTCCCACCATCGGTTTACCAATGCAAAATGCGTCACCATGTTCATCTCCGCCGCAGAGGTCTGCCAATGTCCGCCGGCCACGGGGGACGTCGAAAGCCCCTCGAAAACTCTCTCCGACGGCAGGTTTCGTAATTAATTCCTTTCCATAACTCAATCCTTATCCAAAGTAACAATTTTTTTTTTTTTTTCTTAAGCGCTAAATGGACACGAACTCAAACTGTCTATCGCAACCGAGCTAAAGAATTAGTCACATCATTGCGGGTTAAGCCATCGCATACCGAACCCACCATATGGGCTATTGAGCCATAACTTGAAATGGATCAAACCTGTTTTAGTGATAGTCGGAAGAAATTTCACAGGATCAGGAGTAAATATATTAATCTTTTCTCTGTCCACAAGCGATATTCGAACGCCATTACGTCCGCGGCCGCGCGTGTCTACCTATTTACCCTCTTGTCTCGGCTGTGGAGGAGCCCGCTGAAGCTTCCGCTCTGAAAACTTCCGTTCCCCCGGATAAAATGCACTTCCTTTTCCTCCTCTGCGAAAGGGACGGAGCGCCTCGGAGAGTGGGGAACCCACCGCCGGTTCGCAAGCGTTTTCGACTACCGGATTTATAATCGGGTACGACAACCCATATTTTGCGTATATTAAAATATTTATTTCTTATTGCATTGTAAGGTGTATCGCGTATTGCAATGCACGGCAACTTGATTAGCCCCAATAAATATAATAAAATAGTGTCGGTACCGATTTTGTCAATTCAAACAGGTTTTTTTCTTCGCCGAAATTTTTTGCCCAATCTCCCGTGAGCAACCTCCCTTATTAAGATCATCGTCCCGACTGTATTTTATCCGTGTCACACCGGTTTCTGTTACCGCAAGAGGTATGGGCGACCGGGGAGGAGGCGCTTTTGCCTCTTTCGACGGATTCCCTTACGGGGGTGGAAGAGAAAGGGGGTGAAGATTCCTCCGGAGACGAATATTTTTTTTTTTTTTGCGCGAGCGATCGGCAGGAGAAAAGAAATAATAATAATAATAATAATAAATTATTCCTCTGGACTTCGCGACCTTTTGATCTGAATTAATTCCTTAAGGCACACGATGGCGCCACTTACAAATATTTTCAGGTCTACTACCTTGTACCTGGTCACTGTTACACTCGAAACAGGTTTCCACAAGGTCGCTGCTTTTTTTTTTTTTTCTTTCTTCACGTGCATCAGATTAAGATATAATTTGTAATTATTCTGAGCTGAAAAATTTGCATGTGGGAAAAAAACAGTAAATATTTGCGTTTCGCGAAAAACGCCTGCCCCCTCCCCTAAATAGGTACTAAAAATTGTACCTTTGGCGATGACTTTTATCTTGAGCGATGCCTTGCTGAACGGGATTAAAAATTATTATTTCTTCTTTTCTAAGGGCATTCGAGGGTTCCCTGCGATCAGCGAAAATTTATTCTCCTCTTCTCCATCTTTATAATGAACAATTTAACCCGGTGCTTTCCCTCGGGAGGAGTTTTCCGCGTCCTTTCGTTCCTTCCCCGGGTCCCTCTCATCACGGTGAATTTTCGGGAGGAAAAAGAATCATCGCAGAAACCGTGAAATCCTGAGAGACGCCGTCTCTCGAGACCGTCTCGGCTTCGCTCTTTTCCCACTCGACGGTTTTTCCAAAACCGCCCCTTCCGGATGCTCTCCTCCGGAGAGCCCGCTTTCGTCCCAGCCGGAGACGGCCCGTCCCGCAAGGGGACCTTCGCCGAGCCATCCGACTGTTCATAAATTATTTATGCGCACCGCCGCATTGCACAATTAGAATTATAAGGAAGAAAAATGTCCGCGTCATCCGCCAATAGATCACTCAAAGTTTACTCTCGTGAAAAATTTCAGGCGCGGACGGAATGCCTCGCGTCGATCTGCCGCCGCACGAGTTCCGATATTCTCCGGGTGGCGCTCGCACAGAGGAACACCCCCCCGGTGCTTCCCTTTCGAGCCCGCGCGGCATCCGGAGACCCGGAGATCAGGCACCTTCGAGAACACCCGGATATTACCTCGCTCTGCAAAAAACGGCGTCGCCACCGGTGGATGACATTCGAGCGGCGAAACCTTTCCGAAACGCGCTCTCTCGACTTCCGTCGCATCGGTGACGCACGGCGGGAATGACAATTTTTGCCGCTCAGTCAGGATTCAACCTGATGTGAGCTGCTTTCACGTTAACGATGGGTTTCCTTTTTAATTTTAACCCATGCCCCGGTGTTGGCAGACCGCCGGGACGTGAAAAACCGTGTGCCAATGCTAAAATTTCCGCCTCGATTGAAAAAAAAAATTATCATTCAAAGGGTTCGCAGCCTGTAAGTATTCAGGTACCGAGGTGCGGGCGCAGAGCTTAATGATCGTTCGAGTCTTTCCCAACGATCGGTGACGCGGAGTGAGCCAATCCGAAATCGTTTGCCGCCTCCCGTTGGCCGCCCGATAGAGAGAGTGAGAGAAAAAAAAAAAAAAAAGTTGCGCAGGTAATAAAGATTAAATTGAGGAAGCCTTACGCAAGTTAATTGATAGATCTTTTCGTTGCACACGCAGCGAAACGGCGCTGTTTCAGCCTCATCAAGCATGTCGGGCAACCCGAACCTGCCACGTTTCGAATCTGCCCTCGTTGTCGAATGAGAGAAATAAAGAAGGAGGAGCAGGATTTTGTTTTGTTAAATAAAACGTGTGCGGAGCTCAGCAAACTTGTTCGCGAACGGGTACCGCTCGTTTTGCAATCCGAGCGATCTTTTTTTTGGGTGCGGGACCCAGGGCATCGGTCAGTACCGGCACGTGCACCGAGGCTCCTTCTCCCGCAACGTGATAAGGCTCCGGATTCCCCTGGGAACGTGCGGCACGGAAAAAGCTCTCGCCACCAATAAAGACACGCTTTCGGTCGGAAATTGCGGAAATGACGTTCGCCTTTTGTCTCTCAGCGCCCGGATTGGCGTTGCCCAACGCGAGAGCACGGCAAATCAGGTATTGCCCCGGTTCGGCGGCGAGGCGCCTGAGGGTGAGCAGTTCATCACCTTTATTCCATTGGGACGGGTAATTTACTTGAAAATTAGTTTTCCGTTTCTCAACTCACCCTTGACATTTTTATCAGGTATGCGAGAGCTTTACGAGAGGAGCACCGGCGTGCCGGCTCTTCAAACGGAGTCCGACATCCGTGCGTGCCCGCTCCGATCAATAAAGATCGTGCCACTCCGACGTGTTGCATTATACCTCTGCCGAGATGAAAATGCCTGGGTATCGTTTCCTAGTACCTGCACATTTAACTAATTACAACCTCGAAATGGGATTCTTTTGCACTTTGTCCGCGTCGTTCATCCGAACGCGGTCTGTCCCCCGCACGACGCGATACCTTGGAACGGAAGGTCTCTCCGAATGATTTGTATTTTTCCTTAATATCGATAGTTATCAAGGTGTCAAAATGTCGTGAGAGAAACATTTTCCTTTTTTTTTTTTTCCCATTCTAACCTCCGATTAAGGAGGCAGAGAGAAGCGGAATTTCGGTTGGAAAGCATTTTCTGGTAAGGATCGGATTCGTTTTCAGGTGGGATTTGGGTTGATTCGCGCGTGGGCTTCTCCGACATTATATTCTGACAGATGTCCATCAGGAAATGTGAGATTGGCCAAAGAGAAGGAAAAGTGTGTCACCTCCACGGGCAAGGTAATAATACCAATTCTTATACTCCTACCAGGCATGCCACTTGATTCCGCTTTTGACCGTGCTACGCCAGAATCTAATTGTTCCACCTCTCCCACTTGCCACGGCGAGATTCCTCTGCGGACGGTGCGGGTAACTCATCGGTATCCGTCGAGTACCGTCTCTGCTTTGCTCCGCTCGGGTGCATGGTCAAATGCACCTCAAAACTGGAGCTTCGACGCTCAAATCGGCTATGTAAATCCGATCGGATTGTCCGATTCGCTGGGACGCAATCAGATTTGGTTAAGGTTAAGCACCGGTTTTACAATGGATTCCGGCCCGAGTTGTCGCCCAATCGCACGCAGCTAAAGGTTCGGCGAGACAGATCGAAGCTTTATAACTTCCAAAATGTGATGTTTCCTCAGTAAAGGCCCTTGTCAACCAAAGTTAAATAGCGCGTTCGTTTATACGAGATCGGCTGGGATATCTGATCCGAATCCGTCGGATCCCGAAAGGTTTCCGATTTGAACAGCCAGAGTTTCGCATGTGTCTCCAGCGGACGCAAAACTTGCATACAATATTAAAATACTTTGTCGTATTAACCTAAATCTTATATTTGAAATAACTGAGGTGGCATCGTTCCTTGACCCTTATGCCCAAATCCATGTAAGGTTAATTAGCGGAAATGGGAGAACATTTCGCAGGGAAAATGTGCAATCCCTGCGGTATTGAATGTGCATTATGCCAAGAAGACTATTGGGATTGCAAAAGGAAAAATTCGAATTTTCCCAAGTCGAAAGCGTCAGAAAAGAGAAAAACGTTTTATTTCTATATTCGCGAATTTGGCATAGATTTAAAATTATCGGCAACGAAAGTGGATCTTGTCATTATTCGAATGCCAGAGCGAGTGCATTCCCATGCTGATGCTCCGGTTGGGAAACCGAGAGAACTGCGCCTTTATGCATGTGCACACGTATGGTCGTGGGGTCAGATGGTTCGGGGTCCGCCCAGTTGAAGGGTTTATTTTAGTCCTGAGGTTATCTCAAGAGTGACCTATGACTGAAGTTAAACTGGTCGGCTGAAAAACACGCCGAAATTGGCTGAAGCATTTAAAAGTAACGAGGCAAATCGATCGCGGTTCGACCGATCTTGTGCGGTCCCAGGCGATGGCATCTCGTCCCGAGCAGAAAATCCGGCCGGAAAGCGTGGTCTTTCGCCGGATGTCCCACCCTCCGGATCAGAAGGCTACCCGATCATTTTTCCAATTTCTCCGCGGCATGGGATTCCCTTCGGCATTACCGGGCGGTGTTCGAAACTTGATAACCTATAGCACGCGCACACGCTGAAAACGATGCCCGACACTTTGTTACGCAAAAATGTGCATGAAGAACCAGTTATCGTGTCATTAAATCATTAAAAATTCACATAAATGAGGTGCGTTGCGCAATTTCGCGCTCAAATAATCCGAGGCTTCTCCATTCGACGCGTCAGGGTAACCCGGAGATGCGACGTGGACCCAGACAAAAGGTGGAAATTAACCCGGACGATGCTCCACCGCGGGGACAATTTGGGATGATTAAATGCACTTTTCATATGTCACACCGTCTATATATGGGTTCTCGATATGCTCGGACGAAACTGCTGCTCCTTTTTTCTCCTTTCGTCCGCCTTTTCCACCCCTTGCGTCTCACGAGGCTCGTCTTTGGGCTCCGCAATGCGACGGTCACAAGCTAACTCAGAAAGGAAAAAGAAATAAATTCTCTTATTTTTATTTATTTATTTATTTATTTTTTTTTTTTTTTTCGCAGCGCACACAATAATTGTCTGCCAAAATGAATGAGCTTGTGGGAAAATTTTATGAAACTTATATGAGAAACCGCTCACGGGAACGGTTTCGTGAATGGCAGTTGAAATCCACGTTTTCTGCGAGTTATGCACAAATTATATGCGGGAGATGAAAGGAATTTCGTCTGCAAGGCAATGAAAAGGTTGCAGTCGAATAAACGGAACCTTTCACGCCGAAATGAAAAATTTGACTTTTGTTTTAAATGCATCGTGCCACGCATGAGGGCATCTATGTCAATCATAAAAATATATATACACATATCTAAAGAAATATTTACAGCTCTATAAAAAAGGTCAAAATGTGATATTTTCAAGATCTGTCCCGTCATTGTTTTTTTTTTGTAACTTTACTCTTAAATATATTTTTTTTTTTATTTTTATTTCAAATATTAGGTAAAAGTAAAATACTGAAATTATTATACTTATTATCTAGTAAACAAATTTCATAACGATATTATGGTAGATGCTCATTATAATAATATAGGTCCGATGTCAAGGTTTAACTTGAAAGTATTTTTTTCGTATCTTTCTCATTTTTTCGGTCTCTCCCTTGTTTAAGTATATATATTTGTTTCTTTATATTAATATTTTTTTATATATTGAGATATAAATCTCCAAAATTTATTTTGCCGAACATGATATTATTTTCCACTGCAGGAATTTGGTAAAGGGAATGGTTTCGCCAGTCAGATAGATAGGCACCCTTTCATCTTCGGCACATATCATTAAAATAATGCATATATTTTTCGTGATTTTTCATGAATGATCGCGTCAAGCTCCGCATTGCAGATAATGATAGTAAGATCTTAAATGATGCGAGAAAAAAAACAAAAATTTTCGATGCTGACTTCGAACCCACGCACAGCTTACAGAAGACGCCTGCATTAGCACATTCACGCGTGGAATCAGCATTTGTCTGGCGTTTTCGACTTATCGGAACGGCTTCTGGTGCTTATTCCCAAGCAATTCCCGCTTTTTGTACGTTTTTTTCACTCAGTGTACCTAGGTTTCAATGCGAAGGAATCCTCTTTCATACCCGTTTCATACGGTCTGACATTCTGTTCCCATTCGTTCCTGCGAGAGAAGGTGGGTCCGGCAAGCGAAGAAGGTTCGCTGAAGGCATGCATTTGCCCACATTCTTAACCGCGGTTTTTTCGTTAGCATTGGAAAACGACATAATCGCTCCCGATCACATCACGAAGGAGGTTTTCGCCCGGCGGCGAAAGCAAAAAGGACGGGGACTGAAGGCAGAACATGATTTTTTTTTTTTTTTTTTTTTTTTTTTTTTTTTTTTTTTGGCTTGGCAAGGAAAAACGTGTCAAGACCTAAGAAATACGACAGGGACACCCCAGTGTGGGCCGTTGGGTGGGGAAAAAAGAAACGAAAATTTTCGGCAGAGGGAAAAGAAAGTGAACAACCTTCGATGGCAGAGCGAGCACCGCAATCCATTTACGCACGACAAGTCAAAAGCCGCACAAGATCGGTCGTTGCGAGCACGAAAAAACGTGCAAAAATCATAATTAATCTGCAATCTGTTTTACACAGCAACAATCTCCTTCGAAGATGAATGATAGTCAAAGCGAAAATAAAAAATTAAATTAATTTTACATGGAAACCCTCGCCCGGGGTGTGTGGCATGCGACGGTTGCATTGGGCACGCCAAGGGTTTTTCACGTTGCTAATTCCGATTTGTCGTGATCGTCAGCCGAAAAAACTTGTTGGGGAGGGGGGGGGGGGTCTCTCCCGCCCGTGCCCGGGCCTTGACCGGTTCGCTACTCTTGATTTCCGCTCCCCCGTACGGAAAACCCGAGCGCCGCACTTCCCGCAGCGCAGCTCTCGAAGCGCTCAGTTTCCCCGATGGTGACCGCCGAACTTTTTCGAATTCGAAATCGAAAGATTCGATCAGTCGGCTGAAGTAAAAAGTTCAGCCCGGTCCCAAGATGCGAGTAGGAAAAAAAAAAAATAAAAAGCACCGCGTCAGCATAATAAACGAAAAAAATAGACTTGTGAAATCAGCTTTTCAACTGACAACGTTGTTTGGATATTATTTTACGCAAATTGTACCCGTTTTTACGCGTGAATATGATGATTTTCAGGCTAATGATATGTGCTTGGGCACTAATGTTATACGTACATTTTTAAAAAGCTGATTTTTTAGTTTTCCGGGAGTAAGCAAGTCATCTTCAAATTGGGAACGGTTTTAGTCGCATTTTATCTCGCGGCAAACTTTGTAAAAATTTTTACTTTTTTTTTTTTTTTTTTTTTTTTTTTTTTTTTCTTTTCTTGTATTGCAAAAACTTGACCATCATTTTTGAGTTTAACACCCGATTGCGGTGTTTGCAAGAGAGACTCACGAAGATGACTCCGCGGATATAATGCTAATAATCGAACCATTGCCAATGTTAATTGCTTGACTATTATTTGCCGAAACAATGAGAATTGATGCCGGAATTTCATTGAAACCGGCCAGTGAATCCTTCGAGGAGTTTCATTCATGCGTTTTCCTATTATCCAAGGTTTCTCGGCCATTGCAAAAGCCTTCCTCGGCACATGAACCCGAGCCCGGGCGCTTCGAATGCGAAATTTCGCCTTTCGGGCCGCGGGACGTCGGCCTTTTCCCGGGTCCGCAGCACAGTCGGGGGCCCGGCCCACGTCCCACGACCAGGTATTCCCAAATCACGACGTTATCCCCCTCCGACGCGCATCTTCGATCCGTAATTATTGGAATTATTTTACAGACCGGGGTCGATTTTCATTCTCTGTTTGTCCGCTCTCCTGCTCAACCTCAAGATCAAAATTAGTATCCTCAATGTCTGTACAATTATACAATAATTATCTCCTTCGACGTTCTGCAGTGTATCCAGGTTTTTGTTTTAATGACTTTCGAGCATGACCAGTTGCGTCCGGAACCGGCAATCTCCTTCTCAACCCGTGAAGGAGGGCTGCAAAAAAGCGGTGGTATCGTTGTCTTCGCCTTGAGCTTAATGGACGGTTTCGCTTTTCTGGGCCGAAACTTGAGGAAGCGGCGAAATAGACTCGGCACCCGTTAGCCTCGGTGACAAAGCTGAACGACGACGATTTTCTTTTCTCTCTCCCTGTGGTTTCCAATTCAAGATACGATTTAAATTGCACGACAAACCATCTCCGAGGAGGAACCTGGACTCTAAGGACCAAGTTCCAGCGTGGAGCTTCCTCCATTTGTTGTGTAACAGATTTAAAAAGCAGAAGGTTTGATTAATGCAAAGCAGTCCGGTCGCGAACTCAATTTTCAAAACAATTATCCGTACAGAATGGTAGCCATGGGGCTAATTACTTCTCTCGCATGTAATTTTCAGTTTTTTTTTTTCCTCTCATTCGAAAAGAAACATTAGCCGAGAGATATTTCAAACGGTAAAAAATAAATATACATATACGTACACGTAACATGTGAATGTATGAGAAGTGTGCGATCTTTTGATTCATTGGTGGTCATTTCGAATCACTTAGAGGCATATAAAAACCAGTAAATATTTTGATTATTTCTGTCTTCTCCGATCTGATGAACTTGCGAGGCCCACCTTTTGCTTCAAATAAGTAATTTACGATTATTACATTGCGATATATTATTTTCTCTTTTAAGCAACTGCGACAAAGCGATATTAACTGGATATATTTTTCACGCGATTTTTCTTTTCTTTTTCCTTTATCCGCAGATCTAACCTCGCCTTTTTCCAAATCCCCCGCGTTTAGCTTTCTTTGCTGCATCGCGAAATGCCCGGGAGATCGGTTTCCAGAGCGATACCCTCTCGGAGGAGGAAAATCGTTTTCAAAATCCCGACTTATCTGCCAAAAACAACGATGGGCATTATTCGCGATCGAACAAACGGAGATGTTTAATGTGATACATGCTAATAAATTGCAGTCTTCGCTTTTGCCGGATTGGCTGTGAGCCCGTTCTCAAAGTGGACTAAGGTCGAAGTGAAGGCTTTTCCAAGGCGACTGTCGCGAGGCCTTTTTCGTTTTGCGCAAACCTCATTGCCGGGGGAGAAGGAAAAGCGTTTGAGCACCGACAGAAATTTCGAGGGCTCCCTGCAGAAATTCGGCCTCATCTTCGACTTCGTCTTCGGCAGCAGACATTTTATTTACCAAACGGGGGATTCTGAACTTTAAAAAAAAATAATAATAATAATAATTTCATAATTCCGTCCCAAAATAATTAACGCTTCCAAACGGGGCGGCGATTACCGTGTTGAATTGCTCGGTAAATTTCAGGTTTCAAAATTCGACCTTAAACAATCAGCCAATTCCGCATTTAGGTATGACCTATTAACAAGTAAATTTTTGCTCAAAAATAATATCTTAGCTTTGAAGGATACTCTTTTCCTTTAATGAGCACGTAGCTGCAAAGAAAAGCGAAAACCCAAGCCTTTCAAGTGACTTTTGACAGGGGTCTAAGACTGGAAACAAGTTGAAATTTCTTTTTCTTTTCAAAATGCAAGAGAAAATATTCGTTAATTTAACAAAAACCATATCCTCTCACTGGGGCAGTTGCCCTGTGAATCGTTTCTGAGGTTAATTTCCACTGTCGAAATCGAAAAACATCGCTTAATCAACCCGGGGTTCTGTTAAAATGGGAGAAGATCAAAAGGTAAATTGGAAGCGGCGAGATTGAAGGCGTTCCTACTGCGACGTGCACTTCTTAAGCCCGGGCAAGTTCGTCTGGCAACGGCGATTCCGTAAGAACGTGAAAATCACGCAGCGGACACAGGAAATGCAGCAGGATTGCGCGGCCGCAAAAAAAACTGCGTTCCCGAAATCCGACAAAGAAGCTAGTGGCAAACTCTTCTCGTGGACGGCAGGGGCTCCCTGTACTGCTGGGAAGCCTTAAAGATTGCAAAGGCCTGTCTGCTGTGCGTGTTCTGGTATTCGCTTTGTCCGGGCCAAACTTTCCAGTAGTAGTTCACGCTTTCCGGAGCTGGAAAAAGGCGTGAAAAAAAAAACAGTTCCGGGCCAGTGCGTTTCCCAACTAGCGAGGTTAGACTAAAAGGACGCGATGAACGTCGTTTAACTAGGTGAACCTTACTTTTGCTGAAGGTGATGGGTCTGGCAGGATCGATTCCAGGTAGTGGATGTGGAACAAGGCGAAAACTGTTCGGATCGCGATAGCCGTTCTTCAGCCCGAGGATCTGCCTGTAAACAGGAGGTGGACATAACTCGCAATCCGTTTCGGCCAGGAGCTTTCTGTACGTTGTAAAAGGCCAGCCTGAAATGAAATAAATGTATATATATATATATTTTTATACGTTTTACGAATAATTTATATGTGTAACTATCATTATTTACCCATTATTCGAATGCCTATATATATATAATGTAAAAGAATGTTTTAAACTGAGATTTTAATTAACTTGTCACGCCCTTGCCACATATGTGGACAGTTATACTTCGGCGTCCTTTGCGCAATTTTTTTCTACATTTTATATTTTCATGTTTTTCATTTATTTTTCAATTTCATTTACCGTATATGAAATAAAAATAAAAAAAAAACAAAAAATTAAAAATACGTCCCTTAACAGATTAATATAAATCTTTTCTCTTTCGCAAATATATTAAGAAATTATAAAAAAACTTTATTATACAAAATTACGTGAATATATCATTAAAAGTAGTGCAACCTTTACTAATCCACTAATATGAAGTTGTAAATGCATTCCAATTATTATTACCATTATATGAAAGTATACTATATTCATAATTTATTGAGTAAGATTTCTTATTCTTACTACAATCTCAAAATCCCTTCTCCGAATTTTCATAGCCTTTTATAAATTCTAATTCTTTATTTTTAATCTCAAAAGAAGCAATTACAAATTTAATATATTTCGGATAAGAGACAAATTTCTTTCTTAGTTTGAATATTCATCATCGGATTAACGTCAGAGATCCTTTAAGTGTAGGAGTTTTGTTTTCAAATGACCAATACATGTGTATATATATATATATAATAATGTATTATATGTGGCTGCAGGACGAAATGGAGAAATTACCTACCTCTTTTCTCAAAATCCGTTTGATAAATCGTCCTCATAGTCTCATCGGAAACTCCGCACGGTGAATCTAACATATCATTTGTTATAGCTGTCATCTATAAGCATCGAAGAATAGTTACCAACCTTGATAAATAATTTTTCGTTCATTTGAAAAGTAGATTTACAAAAAATTTTTGGTCAGCTTTAAAAACTGCACAAATGCAGAGAGCATCCGAGTGCATTGTGTCACGTCCGGCTTGGGTTCCAACCCCAGGAGAGTTGGTCAACGGCAATGCCGACCGCAGAAAAACGCCTCCCCGGACAATCGATTCCGGATCGGAAAGCAAGAAGAAAAGGGCATTCTTTCGCCGGCCCAATGCTCCGTACCTGTTGATTCAGCAGATCGATGTGCCTTTCGAGAACCTGCTTCTTCTCCGCAAGCTCCCTGTATTTGCTCAGTTCGCATCCGTGGGCATAGCAACTGCAATCCTGAGGCGGAATACGAGGCAAGTAGAAGTTCTTGTCTTTGGTTTCCGGGGGCGGTTCGTGAGGTCTGAAAGGGGAAGATTCGAGAGTTTGCCTTTGCCATCTTGGGTGCTTGGCTCGCGAAGAAAAAAAAAAAAATCAGAAAGATAATTTTGACGGAGAAAAGAAAAAGACAGCCCAGGCTGCGGTTCGATAACAAAACTATCGGACTCTATATTATTATTGGTGGAATCCAAATCGTTGCAAACCAAAAATGTACCAGCGAACGTTTTCAACAATTTTGACGCACAAAAGGACACAGTTCTTACCTCTTAAAGATAAATGTATTAATTAAATCGATTACATATTAAGATGTGCATACCACATCGCAAATTAACTGAATTCCTCCATTAGGTGCCATCCGACGCGGTTTTATGGCGTGTAGTGAAATCTGAGAATCAAATCCTCTTACATTTTGTACAAAATCTATGTTCATTTTAGATTATCGAATCGAACTTACATTTCCCTCAAAGGTTTCGGATAGGGCCAGACAAAGTCCTTTCCCGTCTGAGTTTGAAAGGCCAATTTAGCCTCTGCCGGAGCCATTGTCGCCAAATTTCACAAATTTATAACAATTTTCGCGTTTGATTTTTCACTCGAATTTTCATGCCTACATTTTTTTTTATTTTTTATTTTTTTTCTGATATTTTCCTTCTCGGGTCTCCGATTGGCGAACATCGTCGTCTGCTCGCACGCGAAGTTTGAATTTCCGCCGTAGCGTTCCGCGCAAGGTAAAAAGGTCGATCCCGGACAAAGGCGGCGAAATTTTGCGGAGGCTGCACGGCCTTTCGTGAGGGGGTGGGAAAGGGAGGGAAAGGGCGTGGAAACCCTGAGGAAAAGCGATGGACAAGGCGAAAATGGAAAATCTTGCGGTACCCGTCGGAGCAAGCGGTCATTTTGCGATGCAGCGCGAGCGAAGTCGACGATGGGCCGAAGGAGGATCGGTTGGCAGCGTTAAATAATGGAATTGGCCAAATTAAAGCAATATCTTTCGCTGACTTCTCTCCTTCCGAGGCGCACGGGGATTGGATAAATTGGATTAAGGGAAATTGCGGCGTATTTATTTAAAATTGACTGACACGTTTGCGTGATCCGCTCTCTTTGTTCGGGTTAAGCTATTATAATTGGCCATTCCAGTCATGAAACTTTTTAAGTTCTGCAAATCCGTCGCCGAGAAGTTGAAGTTTGAAGTCGTTTGATGGCACCGCTTTGTAAAAAAAGCGTTTCTGATTTTTTTGAGGCGGCCCCGCCCGGGAACGGCGTCTCCGGTGCCTTCCGGAGCCGCGGAACCCGCCCCGAGGGCTCCGCCGACATTGGCCGGGCGAGGAACACGCCGAAGACGTGTCAGGAGAGAAAGAGGTCGGACAGCCGCGTTTCGCAACGTGGTGGTCAAATCGTTCGCAGCGAAGAGTCCGCTGCCACCTACTCGTGACCTAACTTTTCCCTCAAATCCACGGCTTTTCGTCGAGATCAGGTTAATCAGAAAGACATTGGCACACATTTTGCCTTCCACTCTCGGATTCCAACAATTTTGCCTGATTATTTTTCAATTCCAAGTTCACATTCTCGATTTGTTTTAAAAATAACCGGGAGAATTATTTTTAAAACCGGATTCCTTCGTCGTGACTCTTTCACTCTCTCGTGACCATCGGGGGGACTCAAGGAATCGTGGAAATTATTCGATCTTAAGATTTCAGATATATCAACGCGTTACATTATCCCCACCTCAGGTTTAAGGCATGTAATTTTTCTGCATTAACTACATCTGAGGTTAACCTTAATTGGACGCGAATTTAATCGATTGTTTCGGCGACTGGACGCAACAATGCGCCGTAAGGTCGCAGCCGTTTCCAGTTTCCATTCTGGAAACCTCCGGGAAACGTCTTTCTGCGTGGGAGATCGCCGCACGGAGGAACCGAACGCACAAAATAAACGAACCAACCGAAGACTTTGCCGAGAAAACGAACCGAGAGAACGCTTCCTCCGACGCTCATTTCCATCCCATCGCGACGCAGCATCCGATGGCGAAACTCAAGCTGTCATCGCTGAAACCTGAATATCAAACGCGGATCTTTTTTTAAGAAGATTTTTATCTACCAAAACGATACTTTTATTATTAATGATTAAAAATGTAAAAGCATGTTATTATATTTAGCATAATGTGAAAGTCCCGATCGTGTTTTTGCCGTTCGAATTATGAGCGTGCAGCTTTTGCGTGGATTTGTGTCTTACAAAATGGTCCCACATTGTATAAACAGGGATAAATTGTTATTTTTAAAGTGGTGGATTAAATGAAAAGTTTTCCAACGTTTCCAGGATTAGTATGTTGAAACATGAGCTGAGCCACACAAAAACATCCGGATAATTTTTCATCTTTTAGAATATCATTTTAAATATCTGAATAATGTATCTACAGAAAAGTGAAAATAATCAGACAATATTTTTTTTTTTTTTTTTTTTTAATGCTAAACCTAATGAAAAATTGCCCAAAGCATTTGTTAATGTTAACTATTAGGACGAAATCTTTATGGGTAGGTGTTCCCACATTATGTATGTACGCCTTGGAGTAACCCATTTAACAAATGGGTTAAAATTTAACAACTTTAAAAGTACATTTAACAAATGTACTTCCTTCACTAATTCCACTGACTGCACCAACCCTCGGGGCGTATCATTTTTTAGTTATTTTCTTCTTTGGTGGTTCCCATTAAGCTCACCTTCGCGATCCGTCAAAGATGAACAATTTGAGATGATAAACTTTTAAAAAGCAAAACAAGTATATATCCATTTCGTGATGGGAATGGCTGAGGTTACGTGCTGTACCAACTACACAACCAACCTTAAAAAAAAAAAAAACTCCCTTTGTTTGCCTTTCCGGCGAATTTTCAGTCTGTCGCATTTATGTTACTACCAGATCTTCGCGTTTCTCGGACTTTTGACGAAAAACGTAAATTGCCCTCTACCTGAACAGGTTGTGAGCAATCAACTTCCTCAGGAAGATATTCATAATTCATTCAAACATCATTTTAAAGGAGGTAGGCACCGCGGTTGCAGGGGCAAAACTTTTTGACATGGGTTTTTCTTCTTTTTTTTTCTTAGGTAGTAGAATAAATTAAGCAAAATTTGTTAAATGTCAGCATCCCATGCTATTAACAGGTAAACAATTATCAGGGAGAAAATTTGTTATTATAATAAATGTATCTCCTGCGGGGCATTTCACGTTCGTTTCCACTGACAGAGCTAAGATAAAATTTGCTTGATTGCATGCAAACTCGTTAAAGAACCATTTGCGGGTGGAGCCAACACGTGGAGTGCGGTTTGGATCTGGCCTTGCTGGAAGGTTCGCGGATTATACGTGAAAGGTTTTTATTCGTGCACGTGGAATTTTTTCCATCTTGAATATTTCGTGGACTGACACTTCGCTTCTTCGGAGCATACGAAAAAGGTTGCTTGACGAAAAGAAAGGTATTATTCAAAGGAGGAGAAAAAAAAAAACAGAAAAGCAAAGAGAGATGCATGCTCCACAAAAATAGTGCAAAAAATTATTGTTATTTAAAAAAAAATTTAAAAGTTAAATTTATTTAACTTTATCAAAGTCTAAGGTAGCTTTTCAATTGCCGAGTATCTGGTTTCTCTTCTCCATCCAATGTCAGATCCCAAAATCCTCGTTTGACATCCCTAATAACCGACATGTCCAAACAATCAGAAATAATGTTCCCTTCTTGTAAATGAACGTATATATTCATGTAAAGCATATATTACATGTTAAGCATGTAAAACCTTTCGTCCCTCTTTCCTCATGCTCTCATGGAAAAAAATTTCGGCTGGACAACCCCCGCATTTTTTCATCCTGAAAGTCAAGATTTTCAATGCGCCAAACCGCATACTGCGCAAATAACTTTTTCCTGAGGCCACGAAGTCATTTTTCAGGCGCTTTCCAGCTTTCCGATGCCGCCGCGCACGTCCTTCCCATCTTCTTCTTTAAGTCGCATCTTGCCCGTACCTTGTAAACGATAAAACTTCATCGTACCCCTCAAAGTTTCGCATACAACATTATTATTTGTTTTTTTTTTTTTATTTCACTAATTCATTATCCGCAGTAAATAACAATTTGCACGTATAATTATTTGGCTTTTCCACAAACACACACACACACACAAATTCGTAGCAAAATTTAAAACAATTTTAATATAGTCAACATCATCTAATATGTTTTTTGCAGTTCCATATTGTTTTAAAAAAATTTGAAATATGCATATGCATTCTTCTTCTTTATTGCCATGAGGAAAACTCGGATTATCTCCTTGGATCTTTTACCCGATGAATGCTTTTAAACGGCAACCAGTTAATTTATTATCTTCTATTAATAGTATTATAGGCCCGGTTGACAAGGTCGAAAACAGTAATTATTATAAAACAATGCGATTAATTTTTCGTATTCCTAAAAACAACCTGATCTTGAATGGAATCGTTTTTTAAAGTCTCCCAATTAATTTTTCAACAGAGATTGGCAAAATATCCATCAGTGAAAAGTTTTCAGTTAGTTATAATGCAGATATATCTTCGGTTTACACTAAAAGAAAAAAAAAATGATCCGTATCGTTTTGAATATAATTTAACATTCATTCATTTAGCATTTCATTTCATCGATGTTTTTTTAAAAAAAAAAAAAAACTCGTTATTATTTGCTGCTGGAAAAACAGTTTTTCTTATACTTTTGAACCCGCTTCGGTGGCAACGCAAAATATCGCGAAGCTTTTAATAGCTAAAGCTTTCTGATCAGACACAACACCGCAGAGGTTACACAAATATCTGAATTCCATCCTTTGAGATGGATTCGAATGCAAAATTTGGATATGTTAAAAATGGATCGAGTTTTTTTTTTCTCTCTCTCTCTCTCTCTCGCTCTCTTAGCTTTTATATCCGGAAAACTTCATATTCGATTTCGCATTATCCGACGTATTGTGATTCTCTTAAAAGAACGGCGTTCCCCCTACATTCGGATCATTTTCCGTGATATTCCTTGCGGTTAAAAGGCCTGAAAATGTATGTTAATAGCAGTGAATCGCATTGTGTTAGAAAGTGTGGACGTCCCATGCATGTAGCGGTTCATAAAGTGTCATAAACAATTTTTTAAGTCAAACATTTCCTTTGCTTTTTATCGGACGTATCGTATTATGAAAGTAAATGCGGTTTTTTTTCTTTTTTTCTGTTTTATTATGTACAACGAAAATTAGCAGGTCTTAGCATTTACTCGCGGTAAAAGAAGTTTTAAATTCGTGCCACCATATAATTAACATATAAAGCTGTTATAAAGAATAAAATTCCAACACATCGTATCAAAGGGAAGTTACATTTTTTTTCTTTTTTGCTCGTTAACGATATACTTTTGCACAAAAATTTTTAGATAAATTATTCCGCATTATTATAAGTTTTGAGAATACGTATAAAGGGGCATATAATTTAATGTGCCGCATTAAGAGACAGAGATCATAATTTAAATGTGTAATATAAAATCCACGACGTATTTGTTTGCAATAATATGCAAATATTATCATTATCGTATGTTGCACCAATTCCAAAGATAAATCCGGGCATATTACATGATTTTTCCACCTATTGACAATGCCAACAATTCTCAAGAAAAATTAAATAATAAATGAAATTAACATAAACCAGTTGAGACATATTTCGTGGCGCATTGCAAAGGCAAAGTGACAGAGCAATTACTCTACATGTTGGCTCCCATAAGAATATTTTCCCAGCCCTCTTTGTTGCGACAAAGCCAGAAAGAAACAAATGGAAATATCCATTAAAAACAGAAACTTTAAAAGATCGGTACCTAAGATACCGCCACGGTTATAACGAGCGGAATTAGGGAAACAATGCCCACATAACTCGGCTTTTTTTGGCCGCATAAAAAAGGTCACCTGGAAAATTAGATTTTTACCATGGGCAGCGTTGGTGTAACACAAGCTTGTATAAAGTTTGACTAAAGTATGTTGTGATTTAGAATGGATAAATTAACGCAATGCAAACAAATATCAATTAGTTATTCTTCAAGGCTTCGATGGCCCGTCGATACGGGAAAAGTAATCGAAATTTCTGATGGGTTTCATACATATTTAGTCCGCGGAAATTGCGTTTAAAAAAAGGAAAAGAAAAGAGACATCATTATATAAATTTGGTCATTAGTGAGAATCGGGTGTGCAGGGAAGCCGATCACATTAGCAGATAATCATTCAGATATCAATCTGAACACGTCAGGTATAGGGATTCGGGTAACTTTTTAGCTGTCCGCGCAGGATACCGCGTTAACTGACCGGCTTTCGTTTCGTTGCCAATGTCTGTCGTTCGATACGGTTTCTGTTAAGCTCTGAATCTCGTCAAACGCATTCTGCAGGCACGATCTGCCGTTGCACCCTCTTTTAATGGTTTCCTCCAGAACGTGAACGAGCCTTTTCCGTTTTTCCACTTGATTTATTCGTCGATCCCTGAGCACGTTCGGAATCTCGGAGATCGAGTCGTTCGCCTCCGAGGGACTTCGTCCTTAAACGAATTCAAATCACCTTTAAAAAAAAAAAAAAAAAAAATCCGTTCGCGAACGTTCTCGCCGTGCGATTCGCTGAGGAAAGCAACTTCTGCGATAAACTTTTTTACGCTGTTGTCCGGATTGTTTTTCCCGACAAGCTTTACTCTGTCCCGCACGGACCGCAAGATCGCCGGGAAGAAATAACCGCGGACACCTTCCTCACCGGTAAAAAGCTCCAAACCCGTCGAATGAAAGCGATGCATTTTTCTCCGTCTGGAAGTTAACCGCGAAGAGAATGCGAACGGGCTCATACGCGGAGATAATTTATGAGCTTTTGCCGCAGATGAGCCATCTTCGGTAAAACTTATCTCCTTAGTGGCGAGGCAAGTTTCTTTCAAAGGTATTCACCCGGTGTGTCTCATATCCGGGGTCTATTCTAATCTTTCCAACCGAATTTCATCCCCACTTAAAAGAAGATCCCGAAAGTGGACAAAGTTCGTACTCCGGCAGAAAGGCGCATCGCGCTGTCCCTTTAGACACTCGGCTGGAAAACTGCAATTTATTTCGCGTTTCGACTTTGTGCGAAATTCGGCAGTAAACGATCTTCCATCCATGTTTATCTAATAGCTTTTTAATTTGCTGTTTGTACAGTTTCTCAAAATTTTGCACGCGAGCAAATCCGACAAAATGTTAAGCAAACACAAGCTGAACTAGTGAAAAAGTGAATTGGTTCATTGGATGTATAGAAAAAAATTGGGTCAATGATTGTGTTCGAAATTCCTCGTAAGCCACGGCTGCATTTTTACATCTAATATTCCATTACTTTACCTTTATGATTAGAAGTCTCATTTGCAAATATAATAAGATCCGAAAAGATTTCATAAGGTAGCAATTTAAGGGGAAGGACAGTCATTTCTATTAGTAATTATCAATCTCTCATTTTCTATTTATTAAATAAACAAATATTTAATCATATTCCATCGGCGTGATAATGTTGCGACCGGAGAGGTCGCTGCCCAATTTTGCAAATTTCAAGTCCCAGCAAAGTCTTTTTTATCTTTTTCAAATTTGGATTAATGAAAAAGCAAAATACGACCGATGGAAATTATGCCTCGATCAACAATGAGAACAGCAACGAGTGCAAAACTGTGGCAATAGTATTAGAATTAATCAGCGTCTAAAAAAATATATTTTCGGTCTTGCCAGTGGTTCGGATTTGTGAATCATTTGCCCACGGAATTTCCACCATTAAAATTTTAATTTTATGCAATAAAAATCGGTCGCGCAAGTTTGGGAGTTAGCTTGTGCGTTCGGGATTAATTTTGCTTGCTCTCGGTGCAGTAAACTACTCAAATTAGATTTTGTAAGGCGATTCCCATCTATTTGGCAATGCCGAATACAATGAAACTATTTTCAGACAATTTTTCTCGTCTTGTCACATCCTAAAAGCCAGCTTGCAGGAACTCTGCACGCCGCGGGGAAACTTGATGTATTTCGGGGTCTGTGCTCTTCCGGTTTCCTTCGAGTTTGAAAAACCTATTCCCTCGCAAAACTTCCGTTGAAACCTACCAAGAAGATTTCCCGGCTCTTCCGTTCGCCGTTTTCCACGGAACCGGCCCCCATGAAGGAGAAATAATGGGTGGAAAAAATATCCGCATCGTCGCAATCGAATTATTCCCCTTAGTCTCGTAAACATAAATATTTTTCTTCAAACAAACACGATGCAGATTGCAATATGCATTTTTTAGTTTCGATTTCTATCTGGGCTTCCTTATCGCTCCTAAAATGTTTTTCTGACATCTCTGTACACTCATTTATTTGTTATTTGTCCCTTGTTTTTGTGCAGCGTTTTCGATGTGTTTCATCCCGTGATTGTGTCACGAGATATTACACGGGCAGATTTGCATTTTCCTGACGTCAACTTCAATTAAACTGCCACATCACCAACCACCTTAGTCACTTCTGCCCATTTCATCCGTTCCTTGTTGTTCCATAGCTTTTCTCCTCGGTTCCTTTGGTTTTTCTTTATCCGCCAATAATAATTGTCTGTTTCGCAGATTTTGTCAACGTCAATAGTTATAAGAGATTATTTTGTTTACATTATTATGATTCATGCAGGCTTTGAAGTTTTGATGTCCTAACATTTGGTTAATGTTTCCTAATGCTTTCCCTCTCAATTGAGGGTATATTTTTGAGTTTGCCATCTTGTTCATCCGTGCAGGTTATTTATTTCCTATCCTTTTCTTTCCGCGCACCTTAGTCATTCTAAAATTTGCCCTGTCCGTTTCGACTGGCCATCACGCTATTCTTTCGGTTTAGTACTGCCATTCAGTAAGATAAGTACGTTCCGTGAAATATTTTGCTGAATTCGCATCTGATTTTTCTTCCATAACATTTCCACGAGATCGTTTCCCCTTTTTTTTGGTCGTGCATCTTGTTATTGTTGATACTCTGCCTTTGCCGATTCGTAATAATTATCACTCGAGACAACCGTTCCGGACAAGTTGCATCGAAGATCTCGTGGTTGAATTAATAGTTCAAGGTATAATTTCATTTCATTTCATTTGCATCTCAACTTCATCACTGACGGAAAACTGCTCAAAAGTTGTGAGGACAAATCCTAAAATTTCTGAGTTATGCACTCGTCTAATAAAGTGCTAGATCGAATAGGTATGAAAAATGTTTTTTAGAAAATTTTAATAATGTTTGTCTACTGACCAGGATCATAGATAAATATTTTATACTAGTTATTGGAATATCTTAACCAGCTAGTTATGCTTAGTAGGTTGAAAAGATAAAATTATACGTAACCATTTTCATGTTATAATCATGATTATAATATGAAAATCTGATAAATGGGAGAAAAATGTACAAAAATCAGTTATATAAATACAAATCTTTCGAAAAATTTTTTAAATTCGTGTTTAAAACATCGTGATATATGATTCCCAGATGGCAAAGCAGACAATTTCTCGCGTTTGAGGCTTAATCTGGTAAAAAGAACAAGCGGAGGTGAAAATTTTTTGCGCTAAGCAAATAATTCGAATCGTTGACTTTTCTAAATGTAAATATGGTGATAGAAAATTTTACCGCTGTTTTAAAATAAAATAAAGGGAAAAAAATCTATAAATTGGGGAGAAAGGGGACAAAAGAGCCAGATGACGAAGTAGTAAATCACCGCCTGCTCGATATAGTTCTCAGGGAGTTTGTCATTACAAGCAGTAGATAATAGCTTGTCTCAGCTTAGAAAGTTGGTTATTTTTTCCTTATATTTTCTACTTTCAGTTTAAGTGTTCGCAACGGAACTTATTGACGTGTTTCTTTTCAATCCGTGACATTAATTCCCTCTTTAACAACAATATTCCCGAAAATTCATTACACTCAGTTTTTCCAACTAAAATTACGATGCTCAGTGACTGTTTGGTTGAATTTTATTACGCGATTATTTTTAGAAAAGCGCCGCAATTAGACATTTTCATTCATTTAGTTTAGTTTTATGGAAATATGGGAGATTTTGCAGGAGATCCGATGAAGAAGGAAATTGCAGCGTCTTTGAGGAATCGCGTTTATTTCGCCGCCAGGGATGGGTTAGCTATCACAATTTATGCTTTATTATGCGAAAATAAAGCAATTGCTGATGACTTGCTGAATCAAGTGAGTTATAAAATAAATTATTATTATTATGGCGTTCAGAAGCTCAAGCTTATTTACTTGACATTTAAATTCAAGTTTTAAGGTGTTATGAAAGTGACAGATGTGTCATAACATATGGATCTGTAAATAATAATAACAATATAATTTTTTAGTAAAATTTCGAATGATCATAATGAGAATGATTATTTTCAGCACATTATTGATGAAGATGGCCAAAGGTGTACTCCACTCATCATAGCAGCTAAAAATGGCCACAATAAAGTTGTTCAAACTTTGCTTTCAAATTTTAATTTAAATCTGGAACAAGAAGGTACCATCAAATTTGATAGTCATGTGATTGAAGGAGCTAGTGCTCTTTGGGTGGCAGCTGGTGCTGGTTATTTAAATGTCGTTAAAACTCTAGTGAAGAATGGAGCTAGTGTTAATCACCCAACAAGGACCAATTCTACCCCTTTAAGAGCTGCATGTTTTGATGGAAGATTAGACATTGTTAAATATTTGACAGATCATTGTGCAGATATTCATATAGGTAAAATTTTTCATTAATATTGCACAACTGAAATAAATAGATTTTAACAGTTTTTCTTCTAATTATGATTAAATAGAAACTTTTCTACTACTTCTTCATTAATAAATTTAATTTTTCCCCAAAATTTAATAACTGTTGTCAGTGAGACTTCATTTAATTGCACATACATATATTAAAATATTTCTGTTTTAATATAAACAATAGACGATTTATTTATGTGGCCTTGCAGAATTAATTGTATCGGTGGTATATTTTATTTTCGTTACAAATGCATAGTAATGAAAATGTTGGTAATGTAATTTTCAAAATAAAAAAAAGAGACAAGTCTGAAATTTGTGTTTTAAAATGTAAAAATCCCAATTCAGGGATATTGCCATTAATCAAATATGTAGCCCCTCATTTTTTAAAATCTTTTTTCAGCCTCCAAATTCAGAATATTGCATTTTATCTATAAATCTATTAAATTAATGAAGGTCATCAAAACAACTATAAAAACCATTTATGAATGGAACTTTCCATAGTATTAATTACTATTTAGTTAATTCTTCATAACTATTGTTCCGAACATTTATATTATTTTTTCTTGTTTGTTTTTCTGAAATTCTACATAAAACTGTTGGTAAAAGTTTCAGTAATTGACCTTCAATTTGATGATTCAAAAAAATTTATTTTCAAATCAAATTTTTTATGACATATGCCAAATAGTTTTTTCTGACATTATTTAATATGTCGATAGATAGCTTTAATAATCCTGAAATTTATTATGTTTAAATAGAAGTTTGAATGTTTTCTGAGCTATTGAAAACTGTTTTTGAATGAATTTTTTTTGTGAATTTGCATATGATTAAAATCAAAAGTTTCAGTTAATTCTATTTTAGATCTGATATATTTAGCCTATAGCACATTACTTTTTCAATTAAATAGGAAATTGCCTAGTTTTTTATTTAGGGCTTAATTTTTATTTTAAAGTTATTTTTGATCATAGAATATCCAACCAAACCATATAGTTGTTACCAAACCAGAGAAAACTTAGTTACTTGATAAAATTTTGAGGTGAGTCTGACAGTTTGGTTACTCTATTAATCAATAAATGATATTTATGAACCAGTGACATTTGAAATTATATATAATGAAACATATATGTACACCATTACTAATACTTGCAGTTTTGTTACAAGATATTAGTAATGCTTTTTACTTCTAGTATAAACATTGAAAGTCATTTAATACATATCTAGTCGGGACAATAATTGATTCTTTGCAAACTTGTCGATAAAGGAATTTATGCCTGTTGGTAGAAATGTGTTGATTGTTCATTATCCAAAATATGGAAAAACTGTCAACGAATGAGAAACATATAGAAACAAAGGCGAATGTTATGATCTAAGCAGATCTCTGAGTTTATAACTTCAGTGGAGGATGAAGTAAAACATTATGAAATTTTCGAGGAAGACGTCAGAGGAAGAGAAAGAAGAATATCTTTGAGAAAGTATAAAACACGAGATCTCGGAAAAAGAGTTGTCTAGGATGCAGCCTGCGGGATACGTTTCATATAAAGTACCGGAGTTTAACTTGGCCGAAAAAGAAATGGAAGAATGACAGAGAATTTTGCAAGTTTTAAATGAACATACCCGGAATATTAACTAAAAATTTACCTATTTCACTTCAATTAATGATTCTCACTGAGAATGAACATTCATTTAAAAAGTCTGCCAAGCAGTTTTACTGGCAATAAGAGAAATTTCGTGAACTTGGAAATCAATCGCCAGGCAGCAGGAAGCAACGGAGCTTATTATCTGAAACACGTCAGCATTAGGGTCATTATGCAGCTTGCCCTTTGATTTTACCTTTGAGTTTGTGCCAAATAACTCTGCTGTCAATGTGCATTTCTTGCTTTTCCCGCCTCATTGCCTTCAGCGATGATAAACTCGCGCCTCCACCGGTCTCTTAAACTATTCCCTTTTTTGCTATATTTTTCCGACTGTCGAATATCTACTATACATTCGAAACTATAAGGATAATTGTTTTATTCTATCAAACTTCAAAGTCTGTCAGCGTATCAACATCAAAATGTTTTTTTTGATCCAGCAAAACTGCAAGGGAAAAAAATATTGAAATTAACATAAGTGTAAACAATTCCAAAATCTTTTTATGAAATACAAGCTTTTTTTAATATGTACATTAAATTTTAAACAACAATTTTGTGCTGTTCGTTCGTTCTAAATGTGAAAAATATCGTATGTTTTCAGCCAATAATTACAATAATACGTGCTTAATGATAGCTGCTTATAAAGGGCATTTGGACGTGGTCAGTTTTCTGTTGGAAAAGGGAGCCAATCCGAACGAGAAGGCAAACTGCGGGGCTACGGCCTTGCATTTTGCCGCCGAGTGTGGTCATACCGCTATAGTTAAGGAAATGTTAAAATATGGTGCTGCTATCGTAAAAAATGAGAATGGTAAGTCAGGAGTAACGTCGACTATCAGAAAATTTAAAAAAAAAAAAAGAATTTTAATATTTTTTGACCTAAAAAATCCAATTTTTCATTTCAGACATGACGCCGCTTATTGCGGCAGCAGAGAGGACAAAAGATGAAGTAGTAGAATATCTGATAACTAGACCAGAATTTTCGAAAGAGGAGAGAATAGATGCTTTAGAATTGATAGGGGCATCTTTTGCGAATGATAGAGAAAATTATTGCTTGCAAAAGGCCTATCATTACTTATACAGAGCAATGGTTTTGAGGTGTGGCGGTGTTTCCAAATGAATTCCGTTAATAATTTTCCAGTTAACCTAAACGCTTTTTATTCATAATTTTTTCTTTTTTTTTTTTACGAATGCATCGCAATTAAATTATTTAAACAATTTAATATTATCGTTAAAGGTACAGTGATCCAAACAACATCATCAGGAAGCCGTGGTGTACTACTGTTCCGGCCTATGAAAACTGCGTCGAATGTCAAACACTGCAAGAGTTGGAGGCCATACAAAGGAACCAGAACGCTCTACACATGGAGTCTTTAGCAATTAGGGAAAGAATTTTGGGAAGGCACAACCCTGAGGTCCCTCATCCCATTATATTTAGAGGTGCCGTATTTGCGGACACTGCCAGATTTGATAGATGTATAGAATTATGGCTTCATGCACTTAATCTTCGACAACTTAATCATGTATCCGTTGTAAAGGATCTTTTAAGATTCGCCCAGGTTTGTATTAATGAAATTCCATCGACATTGTATCTGAACTGTAGCGGCTGAATTTAAAATTGCTTTTTAAGTTATCTATTTTCCTAGCCACAGTTTAACCATGGTTTGTTACATGTTTATTAATAAATATTAGAAAAAATTTTAGCTTATCACTCATATATGAATTTTTATTTATACATATTATTTAACAGGTTTTCTCACAAATGTTATACGTAGGAGTGGAACTTGTGTTCGAACATGTAAAAGCCGTGTTATTAGCATCCATAACGGAAATCGAAAGGAATCAAGAAAAATTAGGAAATCCTGGATCAAGAGATGATCCAGAACAAATTATGGTAAGATTCGAGCATGAGAAATTTAACCAATAAGCTTTCAATATCACATTTAAGTAGTAACTATTCATTTAAGTTCTCACGTCAGGATGATTAACAGATACACATAATCTCAATGGTGAGTGGACACAATCACCAAATACATGAGAACTTATTTCATCTTTTAGAGCGTAATTCGTTACAATTAAGATTGTTCTTCCATACCCTAAGCTAATTTAAATGTGTTTGCTCGAACCGAAGATATATCAGAAACATGTATATAAATATATATAACAAATATTGTACGTATATGCACAAATGCATATAACAAATATAATAAATGTAACAAAACATGTATATAACAAATGTTATACACGAGTAACTTTTAGTTTTTTTTCCTTTTCTAGGAAGAGCTGGAGAACAACATTAACACCGTGCTGTATATTCTTATTATAATAACAAAACTAATGAAAAGCAATATGAAAAATTCAGATAAATTCGAAGTCCATCAGTTAGTGTATAAATTAAATAAGTTAAATGTCACAACTCGAGATGGGCAATCTCTGTTGCATCTGTGTGTGAATTTTCAAACTCCGGTTGATAATTTTCATACAAATCACATTTGCAAATTTCCCTGCGCAGAAGTTACGCGACTATTGATTCAGTGTGGTGCCGACGTTAACTGCATGGATCAATATAGGAACACACCCCTTCACATAATAGTGAAATATCAAAAACCAGTCAGGTGAGTTTAACAGCATCATTACAATTATTCTTTTTCTCGTCACATTTTAATTATATAATAAAATCACTAACATTCTATTAAATGTCACATTCTGTCCCTATTTTTTAGCTCTCTTTCGAATAAAGTGGTTAAAAAAGTCTTTTAGCCTTAAAGTTCGGAAAAAAGGTCTTTTTACTTATTAAAATCATTTTTTTATTTATACTTTAAATTTGTTATACTGTTCCAAAAATGCATTTTTATATAATATTTTACAAATTTAATATTTTATAAATTTAACAAAGTCAAAACATTGTGTTATGATAATTATTTTTGATCTGAGTATGAAGTTTTATAAAATGAACATTAAAATGAGGATGCTAATTGTAACACTTTAAAAAAATTTCATGTCATCAAATTAAACATTTCTTTCAACATAATATAAATTTCGTTATTTTTTGTTTAGTATAAGGTTTTAATCAAAATATTTTTTTGTCACAGTGATTTTTTGACCTTACATTCAATTATTTTGGATCTAATTGAAGCTGGCGCTCATATGGATGTAGTTAATTCCTTAAAGAAAACTCCATTTGAAGCTGCTACAACAGGTGAGGACATCTTATAATTTATTTTAAGACAAATTTTATTTCGAAAATTTCGTTACATCGATTTATATATATATAAATATTTTTCTTTACAATAGGTGTGGCCGAAATTATACTGCGGACCCAATCAAAACTTAGTCTTCAATGCATTGCGGCGAGAATAGTCAAAAAATATGATTTAATGTATCACGGTCAGGTTCCAAAGTCTTTAGAAAGTTTTATTGAATTACACGGTACCGGCATGTTAGAAAACAAGAGTTATTGAACAGTATGAAAGAAAAAAAGGATAAATAAGTGTTTATACTGGAAATCAGAATTGTACAAACTAAACTGAACGAAATTTAGAATATTAATTCGGACGTCAAACTTATCAAAACCCAGAAACTGAGAGAGTAACAAATATCTTTAGAAAGAAATTAGATTTTAAAGAACTGATAAATTTTTTTTCTAAATCTGTTTTAAGATTTCGAATATTTTTTACATAACCGTAATCAGCAGCACAAATTTTTTTTTCTGAACTTAAAAGCACTCTTGTCGCGAGCTGATCTGGAGAACATACCTTATAGAATTTGCGGGAAAATTTAACGGAAATTAAATAATAATGGCTAAAGAATCATATTAATAATTAGATTTTTAAAGTTTATCGTGGAGAAAAACTATCCTCATCTCGCCATGATATCATTTATTCTAAAAATTATATTTTCTGGAATTTTTAACTCTGTTTTTGCCGATCAAGCTGTGAAATATTTTTTAAAATTAAGTTTTCAGGTTTTCGATGCCTAATATTTAACTTTTTTTTTGTTGAATTACAATAGCAGAAAGATCTACGAAAAGGATGACACTTTTTTTTTGACTATGACTAAAAAAATTAAATCTCGCCTTCAGTAAAATTGTTTTCCGTTCAGAGCGGGATGTTCAGAGCTAATTTTCTTAGATTAACCACATGCAAGTGAAGAGAAGTGCGAAAGTTTTAACTGAAAATTATCGGTTTATGTAACTTAGGAAAAAGTTCAAACAATCGTGATTTTTTTTTTATTTAATAATAAAAAATTTATTTATTTAATATTATACTTGAATCGTTAAAGTAATTCAAAACATTCAATAAAGTTATAAATGACAATTATACTTTACATTAAAAAATTTTGTAATTTTAATAAATTTTTTTTGATCCTCTTTATAAATATTAACATAAAACTCTCATAAATAACTACTTTAAAAAAATTTTTAATTTTTAATATAGTGAATGATTTTCACATTAAGCCAGAACCGGCTTGAACATTTTGGAAAACATTCATCAGAAGCTGCGCTAAATAATATTTTTTGGTTAAAATTTTGTTTATTTTCTTTTTTACTGTGAAATCAAATTGTAAAATATTCTTTTCTATATTATATACAAGCAAAAAACGTCTTACTTTGATTATGATAAATTGTAATGTATTATACTTTTTACTGAACTCTGTGCAAGGCAGTTAATAATGAACCTATTAAAAGAAATTTAAAATTTTCATAAATTGTTATATGTAACAAAAAAAACTGAGAAAATAAAGTTTTTTAATTTTTAAATTTTATTTGAAAATAATGAGTGGAAAGCAAAACCACGCACGTCGCTCTCACTTTGGAAACCAGCTGAAATCCAAAATTTTTATAAAGCTTTTTGAAAATATTGATATAAAATATTAAAACGAAATCTGAATTTTAAATACTTGAGAAAGTTAAAAATTGCTGGAAATTTAGATACCGTCGAGTTGAAATGAAGGAGTTAAATGTCGTTCCCAAGCGTGGAACTGAAATTTATCATTTTGATATTCCGTTTAATGCTTAAAGGCTCTTCCGAGGTAAGCCTAATCCATCATTCCCTTATTAAAGATATTTTTGCCTTTTAAAAGAGTGTTGTTCGTAAAAAGAGCGTTTCCTATCGAGTCTACATTTTTTTCTACAAAAATCCTAATTATTCACGTCATTTTCGTAAACGCTTTGGAAAAATGAAACTGAAAATATAAATTTGTTCTAATTGCAAAAAATTTGGCTTCCTGAAACTGAGAAATTAATCATTCACAGAAATTTTGAGAAAAGACAAGCGTTTGGGCATCAATTTAGCAGGTTGGCATGCAAGCAACGAAAACTGAATTTTGAATCGGGAAAGAAATAAAATCACATTTGTGAAAACTTTTACACTTGGACAAAAATTCAATTACAAATGAAATCAGAATACTAAATTTTTAACAATTTTTAAAGAATAATAAAGAAAAAATTGATCTAAAATCTGTATGTCAACATTAGATACATTTGGAAAACATGTAACAATATTCATATTTACTTAAATATTTTTTAATGTTTGATTCAGATATATTTTTTTTATTTCCTGCAGATTCTGTCAAATATAATCTGTCATTGTATATGACATGAAATCTTTCCTTTTTAGTGACAAACTTATCGTAGTTTGGAGCGAATGAAAACAAATATCTAAAGAAATTATATATCACAAACATATATAAATAATTTTAAATTAACAAGTTCTTTTTGCATATCTTTTATGTGATACAAATGATCTTAGACTTTAATCAAAAATATAATAATTTGAAAAGTTTTTTCATATTCACTAAAGGCTTGGCGCAATAATTGTGCATGTTGCCATGCGTATTCTCCTCTTCCTCCGCTTAATTTTACCATCAATTCGATACATTTTGATCCAGTAAACTCACTAGTCGAAAACATATTTTCATCTAAAAATAAATTTCATTCAGTTTTGTTTGTCAAAAAAATTTTTAGTAAAATTAAAAAGATATAAAAATGTGCGTACTCTTAGGAATGGAAATGCAGACTTTATCATTAAAAATTTTGCAAGAAACTTTTCCATTCTCGTACGTTTGGCTTACTAGTTTCAGCTGAATGTCTCCAAATGCATAGCTGCCCTTTACCTCAAATCGCCATGTTAGTGTTCCCGCATCAGTGTTCTCTACAAGCAAAAATATTAGTGTGTACTTTAACTAAACAAATACGGAATTCGTTAGTAAAATGAGATCTCTTTTTTAATTTAAAATTTAATAAAAATTTCAGCAGAAATTAAAAGTTGAGGTAAAATCATTATAATTAAATGATGATGAAAAGACAAAGAACCTTTTCGAGCTAGATATGCGGTTTTCCAATCATATTCTTCCTTTCGAAAAATTGAGTTCATTTTATACAATCCGGTTTTCCACCCTTTTACAATTTTTTTTGAATAATCCGATATATATTCATCTGATGATGTACAATAGGATAAAATGAATTTCATGTTTTTTTTGTCAATCTCTTCTGGTCTCCAAACATAAGGTTTAAATTCATCGGGTAAAGAAATTTCTCCTCTTGCCAGTCTCCATGCCAAAGATCCAGATACGCGACCCTGCTTCTCTGCTTGTGTTACAGATTTCTCAACTAAAAGTTCCACTAATTCTAACGCAGTTCTGAAACGAATTTTGAATGCTAACAAATCAAACTGAAATAGCAATTAAAAATAATTAACATCAGTAGTTAAACATTCATACTTAACGTTAGAAATCATAATTATGCAAATGTATTATCCTTGCGTTATACATTGCTTTTAAAAAAATTTAGTTAATACTCATTTAGAGAATAAAATTTTACTTGAATAATAAAAAACAAATGTTTGAACAAACTTTGAATGCAAGTGAATTTCTGATAGAGAAAATTAGAATTATAGCAAATGAGAACTTTAAATACAAAAAGTCAGTCTTTGTAAGTAACAAGCTATAAATTAATACCTTTTAATAACAAATTCTCTTCTTTTGGAAGAAGCATATTTTAATAATATTTTCCTAACATTATGAATCAGGTCAAGTAATTCTTTTTCAGAACAAAATTTTCTGTTTTTCAGAACTTTGGAATGGTTACAAGAATACCTCCATGTCACATCTTGAATTTCATCTTTAGAATAAGCTATTATATATGATAAATTTTTTCCCCAGCCACATTCATAGGTCAGTGGAGAATCAATTATAGTTTCACATGGATCACAATGGATCCATTTCTTTCTTAAAAAAGAATAATACTCAATCCAAACATGATCAGTTGCATCCACTATAAAGCGTACATCCCAACCAAGTGAGTGACAAAGTAAATAGAAACATTTAGCCCATTCACCACACCTTCCACAACGGGTATCTAATAATTTCTCAGCATTATTGTAACGTGGAAATAATACAGTTTCATTGCATTTAAAACAGTTATATACCTAAAATAAAAAATTTAATCTTATAATGAAAAATTAATTTAAATAAGCAAAATATAATAAAAAAAAATTTCTTTTAAGCATCAAAACTTTAATTTATAATTTTTCAAAAACATTTTAAATAACATAAAATTATAACTAACCTCTATCACAGTTACTCCATCTTTTTTACTTTTTATTTTTTCAACAAATTTTGTTTCTTTATTACCACATTTTAAGCATTCAGGAGTATTTATCCAACGAAAAAATTTAGACTTAAACCACTTACACAATTCCAATAATAATATTTCTTGGCTATCTATTGCTTGCTCATCTATTTCTTTTTTTTTTACAGCAATTTGCATCTGCCTTATAATTTTTTCAACATTTTTTTTTAAATCTACTAATGGAATGCATTTCAATGCTTTTAGCTGCAAAGAAATACTCTCACACCTTAATATTGATAAAATATTTTGATTAAATTCCTTCAAAAAATTATTATTCACAAATTTCATTAAATTTTGAATATCCTTCTTAATTAAATCAAATGTTTGGCTTCCAGTCATCTTCTTTACACTTTTCAATAAAAGATTCTTTCTCTTATCTCTTCTTTTTATTAATTCATCATGAATTTGTTTCACAACGTCAAGAGAAGAATTGTTTGGAAGTATAAGTCTATCGGAATCCTGTCAAAAAGAAAAAAAAATAAGAATGTAAAGTATCTGTCATTTAAGAAATCATATAAATTCCTAAATACATAGACTATAAATAAATTGATACAATAGTTGTTCCTTTCAATTTAAAATAAATTTTTAATGAAATTTACGTCTGCCAAAACCAATAAGTAAAAAAATTTTTTTAATTCTTCATAATCCAATATCAAATTGAATTGACTGATGAATTATACTGCAATAGACAATGCAAAACAAATTATACAAAGTAATATTTTCAGACTTCACATCCATAACAAATAGTACAAGTTTAATAATTTCTCAATCCACTTAACATGTGGTTAAAAATACATATGAATCAAAAATTATTTATTAAAGTTCTTAAAATACATGTTTAAAAATTCAAAATCCTAAATTGTGAAAATTTCAGTTCACACGTTCATATTGACATGTATTGAGTTCAGGACGTTACATAGTACAATATAAATCTCGAAATCTGCAAAGTGTCTTAGGATAGATAAAACACAAAAAAAATATGTACTAATTAAAAATACTTTTAGCGAAAAACAATTCATCTTTACCTCTTGAAATCCCATATCAAAGAGGCATTGCATCGCTCCCGAAGCAGGTAAAAGCTTATTCACAACTGAACTACTACCTAGTGATATTGAACGATATTTTGGATTATTGGGATCTTTTAATAAGTTACTAGCAATTTTTATTAGCACTTCTATGCAACCCATATATACATCATTATTGTTATCTTCCAGCTCATTTATACTGCTATATTTTATCGGAGGCATTGTTATTATTTAATTTTAATTATCAAAAGCAATAACGCATATGTACACCCTGTACAGAATTCTCCGACAAGACAGTGAAACTAAACTTTTTTGATTAAAAATTTTATCAATGTATTCGTTGCGAAAAATTAAATTAAAGCGAATACAATCATCACCTAAGCACTGAAGTGATAAATTTAATCAGCAATTTCATTCAGAACTGCCAACTTTACATATTTTTACCTAAGGCCTCCGCTATCGTTCGTTTTTATTCAAGTCATCCAGGGGAATATATTTATGTTGTTACAACTAGGTCTTGTTGCTTATTCATTGAGATTTGTTTTAAGAACATTAAAATTTAATTAAATTAAAATGGTAATAAAACTCATTTTTAAGTTAAATTATATAATTTCATTATTTCATATTATGTATAGTAAAAATTCTAAGGATGTGCATTTTAAATTTAATGCCCGCAATTTTACAAATTCTATGTCTTATTTCTGTCACTTTATAAGAATAAACTGAAGCAATCTGAATTTAAAAATCTTAAAAAAGTCCCTTTTAACTATGCTTGCAGGCGAGGAGGTATGATACGAGAACTACAATTTTTTCACCTGAAGGAAGATTATACCAAGTAGAGTATGCTATGGAAGCTATTAGTCATGCAGGCACTTGCCTTGGCATATTAGCAAAAGATGGGATTTTACTTGCTGCCGAAAAAAGGAACACCAATAAATTGCTAGATGAAGTTTTCTTTTCAGAAAAAATATATCAACTAAATGAGTGGGTGTCATTTCATATAGGCATTTGAACAATATTATTCCAAATCTTTGTATCATAGATTATTAAACTGTAGCTTATAAAAGTAAATCTGATTTAAAAATCACCATATTATGACAACTTATAATTTTGAGGTTATGATTGACTTCAATTAATATTGTAATTTTTGCAGAAATATGGTTTGCAGTGTAGCAGGCATAACATCAGATGCAAATGTTTTAACTAGTGAATTACGATTGATTGCCCAGAGGTATCTCTTACAATATGGTGAATCAATCCCTTGTGAACAATTGGTATCTTGGTTATGTGATGTTAAACAAGCTTATACACAATATGGTGGCAAAAGACCTTTTGGAGTATCAATTTTGTACATGGGCTGGGATAAATATTATGGTTATCAGTTGTATCAATCTGATCCAAGTGGTAATTATGGAGGATGGAAGGCAACTTGTATTGGAAATAACAGTGCAGTAAGTATTGACAAAAATTTATATGAAGAAAAAGATCTTTTTAATAATTTAAAATTATACTATATTTTTCAAAAATAAAAGTTATTAATGTATTTATAATTACATTTATATTTATTTAATTTTAATAATTTTATGCCAATTGCTAAATTCTCATTTTTTCATGAAATTTCATATTGATATTCAAATTATGTAGAATAATTTACTAGAATAATAAATGATTGTCAGTATAATTTTAGTAAATATCTTTATATAATTTATCTTTATATCTTATATAATTTATTATATCTTTAGTATAATTTTAATCATATGTCTTTTACATTTTGCAGGAAACTATTTAAGAAAGTTATTTTGGAATGGTAACTTAATTGCAACATAAATTATTTATAGCTTTCATTCTTGTTTCC
Organism: Ricinus marginatus; assembly: GCA_028565995.1. Lineage (NCBI taxonomy): Eukaryota > Metazoa > Arthropoda > Insecta > Psocodea > Ricinidae > Ricinus > Ricinus marginatus. Next base: position 44,740 of record JAOWBB010006755.1, read on the forward strand.
TTTCAGGCTGCAGTTTCAAATTTAAAACAAGATTACAAGGAGAATGAAACTACTTTAAAAGATGCACAAGCATTAGCTATTAAAGTATTAAGCAAAACTTTGGACATGACTAAACTGACTCCTGAAAAAGTTGAAATGGCTACATTAACTCATGATTCAGAAACTAAAAAAACCAAAATTCAAATTTTACCAGCAAAAGAAGTTGAAACTTTAATTGCTGCTTATGAAAAAGAACAAGCTGAAGAAGAAGCCAAAAAAAAGGCTGCCCAACTTGCCTCCCAACAATAATTTAAATTTTTTATTTTCAAAAAAGTTTTCTCACTTCAAAATAAATCATGCAAATTGTAGGGACATCATTTTGCCTTATATTTTACATGAAAATATATAACTGTGAGATTTTTTTATTTCATGAGGGAATATTTATGACATAAGCAGGTGAAATTACAAATGAAAATTTTTTTTACATGTAAAAATTTCATTTGGTGTTTAACTCTATGATGTAAAAGTAATTAAGAATTATAAGTTAACAATTTTAACTCATTTTTGATTTATAAAGGTTCTTTAAATTTTTTTTCCTAAACTATTTCTGTCTGCATGTGAAAAGAATTTATTATTTTAGCTTAGTTTGAAAGCTAGTTTAAATATCTCATTAAGAATCTGCTCATTTTGTCTCATTCTCAGTAGCCTGTTTTCTCCTATTACCACTTGACTTTTTACTCTTAAGAAAATAGTAAATCAAGAATTTTAAGCTTTATGCAGAAAAATATTAGCATTGAAGTATAATCTCAGACTTGCAGCTTTTTAACAGTAACCATAGTGTTAAAATTTGAATAATTAGAAAGCCTTCTTAACATAAAGTGAATGTAAAGTTAAGGGCTTTGTTGGCGATTGATCTGATGCTTATAATTGTATATTTAAACATGCAAGTTTTCAAACTGTCGTGTATGTTGTGAAGGTTTTTATTAACTGTCAGCAAATTTCAAGATTTATTCTTTTCATAGAATTGCTGACTAACTTAAGTGGTATAATCGCAAAACTTTTTTTTTTGTATGCTAATTTTCTATTTATCATTTTCGTGATATAATAAGATTTTTGATTTATTTTTTTCGTATTCAAATCATTATTTTGATTTAAAAATGCTTTGAATACGAAAGGCAATTTAAGAATTTCTTTCAATAATAATTTCACAATTATTTCTAAATATTATTATAATATAATTTATATATATATTATATAATATTATTTCTTCATCTAAATTTCAATTTAGATTGAATATGTTAGAGTAAAGTAAAATTCACTCTTCTTTTAAAATATAATTATTTTAGTTTCGCTGTTTTAGATTCAGTATGAATAGTTATCAAAAATAAGTTGCATGTATTAAAAGTAAATGTTTTGTGGCAACCAAATTTAGTCCTATAATCAGACAAACATTTACCTTTACGTTCATTTTTTTAATCCACTTCTATTAGCTCGTTTAGTGATTGAAGATAGCGGAGGCTTTGTTTTTTAAATTTTTTTATCATAAAATTGAAAATATCCTTCCTCTTATTAAAAAAAAAATTAATAAGCACCTTATGAAAAATTATTTAAAAATTCAGATTAGTGTCATGATAAATTCATACAAATTATTTTTTATTCAAATAAAAGACATTCTTTCCGTCTTTTAGGACATTCATTTGGCAACCGTAGTTTTGAAAATTTAATTTCAAATTTTTCAGCAGAAGAGAATTCTGGGAGCATTTCTTCTCGCCTGATCTTCATTTGGAAAAAGCTGTTTGTGTAGAATGGCATTACCTTTTCGATTAGCTTCTTCGCTGGCAAAATGTTTGCCAGCAATGATTCCTCAGGTAGCGTGAAAATCCTTAAAATATATCGGTAACTGAATTTTTCATTAGGCCTTTCAGAGATTTAAGTTTAATTTACTCCACCATTACTCTTGGAATGCATCGAATACTGAACTCCATTTTTTTTCCTATTTAGTGTTCTTAATTTATTTTTTCATTAAAAGATTTTTTTATCTTTTATTTTTAATGGAAATAGATTTCGAATATTTCGTATCCGACTGCACAAATTGCGAATAGGAAGCTCCATGTTTCATGCAGCAAAAGGGCTGCTGAAATTTCGTCCATTCTTGAAGAAAAAATATTAGGCGCTTCAACAAAAGTTGATTTAGAAGAAGTTGGAAAGGTAGTTAGCATTGGTGATGGTATCGCTAGAGTTTATGGTCTCAATAATATTCAGGCTGATGAAATGGTGGAATTCTCATCTGGCCTCAAGGTGTGTATATTGCTTTTTAGGTTGAAGGAATTTGGAATATCTTTTTTGAAATAGCACAGTTATATGTATTTTGTATAAGATTATAGATATTTAAAATAATTCTAAAATTTTCCAAAAATTTTAAATCAGAGAAATCAATCAAATTGCTAATCATATTTTCATGAAAATTCCGTTTTTCAGATAATTAAAAAAAAGTATCTTTTTAACATTTTTTTTGTAATCTAAAACATGTTTTGCTGTTTTATGCTTGTATTTTTATATTTTTTTTCAGAAAAGTTAAATTAGAAATTTCTTTATAGGGTATGGCTCTTAACTTGGAACCAGATAATGTTGGTATTGTAGTTTTTGGTAATGATAAACTCATCAAGGAAGGAGATGTAGTCAAACGAACTGGAGCTATTGTTGATGTTCCTGTTGGTGAGGAATTACTTGGTCGTGTTGTAGATGCACTGGGAAATGCTATTGATGGAAAAGGAGCAATTAATACAAAAACTCGAGCTCGTGTTGGTATTAAAGCTCCTGGTATTATTCCCAGAGTATCTGTAAAAGAGCCTATGCAGACTGGAATCAAAGCTGTTGATTCATTGGTTCCCATTGGTCGTGGACAGAGAGAACTAATTATTGGTGACAGACAGACTGGGTAAGAGCTTTATTTTTAATAAGTAACTGTAATTGTATAAAACTAACCAATAAGATATGAAAACTTAGGAATTCTAATAAACTAATATTTTTTATTTTATGACTCATCATAAATCAAATTTATTTTCATTTAATTTTAAATTTAACAAAATTATTTTTAATTAATAAATTTAAGTTTGAATTACTTTGCACTATGAATATCTTTTGCATAGGATAGTCATAAATTTGCATTTGAACCATTTTGAATTTCAAATTTACTCTTATTTTGCAAGTTTTAAAGAAATTTTTTTTTTATTATTCTAAGTGTGTCTTAAAATTTTACCTAATAATCCTGCTTAATCCCTTCATTTTCTCTCCTTCCTTTCCTTGCAGTAAAACCTCAGTAGCAATTGCTACTATAATTAATCAGAAGCAGTATAATGAAGGAACAGATGAATCTAAAAAATTGTATTGCATTTATGTTGCTATTGGACAGAAGAGATCTACTCTTTCTCAAATTGCAAAGCGATTGGCAGATACTGAGTCAGATCAATATACAATTATTGTATCTGCCACAGCTTCTGAGCCTGCACCTATGCAGTATTTAGCCCCTTACACTGGTTGTACAATGGGTGAATATTTTAGGGACAATAAAAAACATGCTCTTATTATTTATGATGATTTATCCAAACAAGCTGTTGCTTACCGTCAGGTAAATGAAATGAATATAACAATTCAGTTAAAAAAGTAGATAATTTGAATTCTTTTTACTAGTTAGTTTCTCTAAACCAATGTATTCAGAGAGCCCTGAATCAGGTAAAAAAAAAAAAATAAAGTAATAAATGATTGCAGTAAAACTGCTCTTGCAATCGACACAATTATCAATCAGAAGCGTTTCAACGACGGCCAGGATGAGAAGAAGAAGTTGTATTGTATCTATGTAGCTATTGGTCAGAAAAGATCTACTGTAGCTCAAATTGTAAAGAGACTAACTGATAGCGGTTCTATTCAGTACACCATTATTGTGTCAGCTACCGCATCTGATGCTGCTCCGCTTCAGTATTTGGCGCCCTATTCAGGATGCGCCATGGGTGAATATTTCCGCGATAATGGTAGACATGCTCTTATCATTTACGATGATTTATCCAAGCAGGCCGTTGCCTACCGTCAGGTAAGTAGTGGGCAATGAATGTATATATAGGTAATTGCCTCTTAAAATCGTTGTTAAAATGTTTGTTTCGAAGCTTTTCCGTTTATACTTGCAATATTTTTCTATTCAAATAAGATAAATATATTTACATTTTAACACTAATTTCAGATGTCTTTGTTATTGCGTCGTCCACCCGGTCGAGAGGCTTACCCCGGTGATGTGTTTTACCTTCACTCACGTTTATTGGAGAGAGCTGCCAAAATGAGCGAGGCCCATGGTGGTGGCTCATTAACTGCTTTGCCCGTCATTGAAACTCAAGTAATGAAAATTTTGATTTCTATCAATTTCAAGAGATACATAAACATACTAATAAAAATTTTTCAATCATACTTAAAAATAATAATGTTTTTTAAATTTTTTTTAGGCCGGTGATGTCTCTGCTTACATTCCGACCAACGTAATTTCCATAACAGATGGGCAAATTTTCTTGGAAACCGAGTTGTTTTACAAGGGTATCAGACCTGCCATTAATGTAGGTTTATCTGTGTCACGAGTAGGATCGGCCGCTCAAACGAAAGCTATGAAACAAGTAATTAATTTTAAGTTTGAATTGAAAAATTATCTATTATAAAAACATAATTATCTGCAGTTAAACGACATCAAAATAATATTTGAATGTACTTTGTTAGGTTGCTGGGTCTATGAAGTTGGAATTGGCCCAGTATCGTGAAGTAGCCGCTTTTGCACAGTTTGGTTCTGATTTGGATGCTGCCACTCAACAATTATTAAACCGAGGTGTACGGCTTACAGAGTTGTTGAAACAAGGACAATATGGTAAACTTCATTTATTCAAAAGTTTAAATCCATCTGAACGATAATTAAGAAATTATTAACTATTTGATTGTTCAATTTGCAGTTCCTATGGCTATCGAAGAACAAGTTGCAGTTATTTACTGCGGAGTCAGAGGCCATTTAGATAAATTGGATCCAGCTAAAATAACTACTTTCGAAAAAGAATTTTTGGCTCATATCAAGTGAGTGTTTTATATTATCAGTAAAATGAGATTTGCTATTTGCAGCACACAATTTTCGAAATCAAAATTTTTAAGTTTTTTTTTATCATTTTATGGGATTTTTCCATGCTTAATCGCTGATTAATCAATCATAACAATATTAATAATAGTTGCAGTTTTTGTTGTGCTTCCAGATTGAAAAAAGAAAACGTACTTATTTCTTTATTTCAGGGCCTCTCATTCCGATTTATTAGCAACCATTACAAAAGAAAATAAGATTTCTGAAGAAGTTGATGCAAAACTAAAGAAGATTGTAACAGATTTTCTGGCATCTTTCAAAGCCTAAAGTTAATGTGCAAAATAATGTTGCAGAAACATTTTGAGCCTAGTTTTTAATTGCATTTTAATGAAATCAGAATAAAATCACCTTAAATAGAATATGAAATTCGTGTAATTTTCAGATTTCAGAAAAAATAATTTATACTGACAATTTGTGTTGCGTTGTACATTATATTTAAATAAAATTTCAAATAAAATTTAAAATCTCAGTTGTTAATTTTTTTTCATAATAAATTAAATATTCTTATTTTAATTAAAATTGAATTGCTGTTAAATTTTTTCTCTTACTTTCTTCATATTATGTACAAGAATTTGGTTTTATCAGGAAAAATGTCCTGAAAATAGTCATCTTTCATGCAAATGTAGTAGTTAATTAATAATGGGCGACAGATTGCGCGTCACATTTAATATCACTCAACCAAATCCTCACGTAATTAAAAAAAAGAAAGCAGTTTATAACGTGTCATTGACAATAAGTTAACTTGCAGATTTACCATCATTCGTCATCTTTTTATTTTCAATGCACTTTAAATACCGTGCTACCTGTACCTCCAGGCACCAAATTTAGCGCCTTGATTGAAGATGAAATAAATACATATAAGATTCATTTTCAAACGAATTGTATATTTCATAGTCTTCAGTTTTTATGTAAGGTAGCGGATCCACTAGATATGCTGAATGAATGTTATTTCAATATTAGGACAACGAGGATTGGTTCTAATCCAACGAAAAACGTTACTCTTATACAGTAAATAGATTTCATAAATTTATATCAAATACTTGGAGAAAATTTTTTTAATACTGTTTACCCTTTAGATTTAATTTTCAGTCTGATGTGTGATCCTTAATTGAATAAAACACGTTTTATCATTGATTAAAGAGACTAGTTATAGACTTACTTAATGACTAAGTTAATAACCGGTTATTTCGGATTTAAAAATAATTTATTGGCCATTAACTGAAAACTTGAGAACACGACACCCTACAATTTTACAATTTGCCGCAAGTAATTTTAACATTAGCGCTCGTTCGTAATAAAACACAAGAATATAGATTTACACGGGTAAAATCCGAGATTGTTTTTCGGTTAATCCGACAGATCTTTTGGGGGTAAAAATGGAAGCGTTGCTTCGACGGAAGCGACGAGATGTTAAGGATCCGTTAAACATTTTTTTCTCACCCCCTTAGGTGTTAAAATTGTGAGAATCGTCTTGATCAAAATGTAAAACCGTTTCGAAGCTTTAAATTTTCGTTATGATCTATGGAAGTGGTAATTTGTTGCGGGTTTAGTGCAAACATCAATCGCATACTTTTCTGATATTGCCAAAAGTCGGAAAATTCGGTATAAATGAGAATTTTATACCTTAGTATTTTCTGAAGTCAATTGTGTAGTTTTCAAGTTTCTTGTTAATTGAAAATGTTTTTTTTATAGTACCCTGCAGATTTCATTTTTTGAACTTTAAAGCCATTTGCCATCGAGTTAAATTCAAAGCGATATGTGGCTCTTGGCTTTAATGTCTGTGGTCCACAACAGAAAGTTTCCTGTCACAACCAGTGTTTTTCTTTACTGTGTTTAGGCGGTATATGCGTTAATTGCTGAATATACTAGCACATGGTAAGTCAATAAGTTATGGTATTCTAATTTTTAATAATTTTTGCTTTATTAATATAAATTCAACAACATAATTTTAATATCGAATTTTAAACGGTACATCAGGAGTCAGCTTTTAAACTGCAGCATCATGTCAATTCTTTGTGTATTGAATGTTAATTTTATTGACTTCAGTGTTGTGCTAAAATAGATCCTAAAAGGGGATTTTTTCAAAATTTTTTTTTATTCTTACTTCACTTATTCATATAAATTTGTTTAATTTTGAGATTTTCAGCTTTAACATATGTAGCTTTCATTTGTGATTGAGATTCTAGGCACAAGTAAGCTTAAAGTAATTTCATCAAATGATGTAACAGCCAAGCCTGAGGGGAGATGTACAAAAATTAATATAAAACTAATAAGGAAATTAAAAATTTTCTTCAGATTGCATTTAAGATTGAAAGTTTTAAATTTGACATTTTTAACTCGATCTTGGGATAGTAATCACAATAAGAGCTTTATATTAGGTGCATTTTCGGTCTCTTAATATAAGTGTTGCATTAATCTGCACTTAGAATATCAGCAACACCTAAATGAACTTTTATTTCTTTCAAATGCTGTTAATACATGCTATTAAGATTTAAAATCTTATAAATCTCTTGAAGATTTTGTGAACGAAAATTTCTTTTTTCAGCTCAAATTTTTGGAATTTTCGTAATGATGCAATTACATTTGTAATTATCTGGTTGATGGTTAAATATGTGAATGTAGTTTTTCCCTGCAGAAAGTTAAAATATATTTTAAATAATATAATTCTATTGTTTTTATGATTATTAAGCATTATTATGGACAAATGAAACATTTATTAGTAATAATTAGGTTATTGTTATTCAAGAATATAATAATAGGAAATGTGATTTAAACGCCACCTTAAGTAGAAAACTATTTGTAGCACATAATTTAGTTTCATTTTAATGCAATGTATTTGCATGATTTAGTTTATTAATGACCACTGATATATTTTAATTCTTGGAACTAAAAGTTAGATTTTTGCAGACAAAGCTAAATTTGAGTTGTACAGTATTAAAAGAATATTGCAATATTTATTTATTTATTATAGAGCAAAAATGTCTGAACCAGATTGGGAAAATTTTCATGAGGCAGTTGCCCCACCATTACAAGGTCGAGTTTTTGGTATGCGAGGAAGAGGTTTTAAGCCTGTTGACAAATTTGTTGGTTTACAACATGAAAACGAAGAAGATGGTTTTAATGACAAGAGGCCAGGTTTTAGAAACAGAAACAGTACTGACAATGAAATGACTAAGAATGATTACAGTGGTAATAACTTTAAAAGAAATGGTAAAAAATTTAATGACAGTTTTAAAGATAGGAGCAATTTCAATGGTATGTAAGAGGAATATATTTTGACTTTGTAATTAATTGCAAACATTTTGATTACAGTAAACTTTGATTTAACAGACTCTGATTCTACGTACGTTATTTTAAGGACAAAGCTTTATGGTTGTTTTGCAAATAAGTTGTAATTTTTATTAGTTCAAACCCTGTAAGAAACAGAATATAAAACCTAAGCCATAAAATATTATGTAATTAAAAGTAGCATGAATAAAGTAATTATTTGCTGTTTTAGTGAATGATATTAAATTATTGTTTATGAAGTGATATTGATAAAATTATAACATAATGTCACATATATTTATGTTATAAATTTGTTTATGAATTGAAACCTTTTAGGCTTTATTAATCTGTTACAAGTTAAATTGATGGTTTACTGTACATAATTTTTCATTTAAAAAAAACATTTCCATATAAGGTTAATTTTATATCCAGCCATATTTCTGATAATTGTCTTTCAATTGATTTACAATGAATCAGAGTATTTATTGTTTATTGAATTTGTTTCTTAGCAAGATGTTTTCATATTTATATAACAAAGGATTTTCAGATTTTCCTAATGAAATTCTCAATGATTAATTTAAAACTTAGCTATCGCTCCATTTTAGTTGATTTTAAATAAGAATGAAGTTGCTATAATTATTTTTATAAGATCACATTTTAGAAAATAGGACTATTTTAAAAACTTAAAATTGTAGAGAATTAGCCATATAATTTTTGTTTTTTAAAACATTGTGATTGTAAAACTGAATATTATTAATCTTTTGTTGGTTGTGTCTATAAATTAGCTAAATAATTTCAAATTATAGATACATTATAATTATTTTAATAAGATCTGTAAATTTGTAGTAAAATCTGAACATTAAATTGTAATTATACAAAATTAGATTTTCACATTGAGAAACATTTTCAGTATTAAATGTTATTTACTCTGTTAATAAAAAGCTTTAACGAGGAACTTTAAATTTTTTATGGGAAATAACTGAAGTTTGATAGTTTTATTAATTATTTCGATTTATTTTGTTCCGTAAATTGCATAAATTTATTTCAAATAACGTATCGTTAAAAAGGTTTGATTCATAAGAATGATCGAAAAAAATGGAAAAATAAGCGATTATTTATGATCTAGATGGTTTAAATTTTCTTTTATTTTTAAATTATTAGCTGTTTATGTATTTCTTTCCCGTTTGTAATTAGAGTTACGGGCAATCTATTTAGATTGATCTAAATCTTCTGCGTTGTGCGAAACAAACTTTCCTAGTGTTCAGGCGGATGCTGCAAACCTGCTTGCCCCGTCAGATCTTGTCGCATCGGCGATTTATTTGCATGCAGAATTATAGTGCACGTTTCATGATGACCGGCAACGTTCCTGTTTCGCTGTGGTTTGGCTTTTGCATGGCTTGTTCTTGATTAAGATTTCCGCATTTAGAAAAACGTAATTAAGTATTGGGAATCAGGAGCAAAAAAAAAAAAAGTGGGCTTTTTACTAAAAGCATTCAGTTTAACATTTCTTGAATGACTGATGTGGTTGGCGAATAGCACATATTAATTCACTAACATCGGCAACTTTTAATTTTAAATCTGTCTTTTTTTTTTTTTTAAATTATTAAATTTTTAATTTTTACATTTAAAAGTTATCAGCAATCTATGATTCTTGTACCTTCATCTTTCATTAATAAATCGATTGGAAGTCTTTTTTATTATTATTATTTTTTTTTTTTTTTTTTTGAAAGAGCGATTTTAAATAAAAGTTTCCTTTAAAAATATTTTTCACAATTTCATTCTAAGTCATTCGGGGATCGAAAGTAATTCTTTTATTGCCAAGAAGTTATTATATATAAAAAAGACCATTACATGTTTTTTTTTTCATTTCGATAATTTAAGGTCGACAAAAAAAGTAACATTCCGAATGCGACCGAGCTGCAAGAAATGTATTCCTTTGGATATGTCTAAATATCCAAAATTGAAATGAATGGAAGACATCAAATGCTATTTGATTCCCAAAATGGAATGATTTATACAACTAATTTTATTTACATTTCACGTTCGCATTCAACATAATATTTGATTTTCCAGAAGATGGAACGAAAGCAGAGAAACCTAAACCTTCATTGTACATTCCTAAAGATTTATCAGGAGACGAAGAAGAATTGTTCAGCGGTGGCATCAGTACTGGGATAAACTTTAGCAAATATGACGATATTGAAGTAAAAGTATCCGGAGAGAACGTTCCCAGGAAGATAGAAACTTTTGAAGAGGCCGGTCTACTTTCCTTTTTACTTTCAGTCATTCATAAATGTGGTTACTTAAAACCGACACCCATTCAAAAATACGCCATTCCTATTATTATGAATAAAAGAGATTTGTTGGCCTGCGCGCAGACTGGCTCCGGTAAAACTGTGAGTACATCAATAATTAATAACTATACTTTTTTGTGTGCTCGCGAGGCATAGAATATCGCTTTTTTTTTAGATAACAAGTGATGAAAAAGGAAATTATTTCGCTTAAGTTAAAAATTATTTTCGCGCCAGATTTCGGTAGTTATGTAAGTCAGTATAAATGAGTGAGGCATATATATATATATGTGTGTGTGTGTGCGATTATTTTTCTGATATTTCTCAAATATCAAACATGTAGAATACGCTCTTTTAAAGAAGGAAAAAGGCATCATGTGAAATTATCTGAGGCGTAAGACATGATACCGTACACAAATGCACATCATGAATTAAATATTGTTTATCTCTCGGGATTATCTCAAAATAAGGTTATCGGCTAGTAATCGAATAACGACGTGCAAAACCTATAAGGAAGATGTGTAGAATCAAAAATTTTTTGAATATGCAAAATCGAATGCACTTGAACAAAAGAGAGCTTATAATTATAAAACGTGTACAGTAGTCAAAGAATAAGCAAGAAAGTTGTTCTGTAATATCAGTAAATCTCGTCGCATTAGGGCCACCAAAAACAAACTTGACTGAAACAGATGAATAATATACGCGTGATGATATTTCTTAATAATAACTGTTGCATTTCTTTGCGGAAAAAATAAAAATTGTATGAGAATTATAAATTGCAAGTCCGATTTAGCATTGTAAGGATAAAGAAAATGAAATAATAGATGCACGTATTGCGACCATTATGTAATAAGTTAATGATTTCATGATAAGTTCACATTTATACTATAAACCAATCCTTGAATCGGAATTACGGTAATGGCAGTTCGACATTAGCATTAAATGATAAATACCAAAGGATATAACGTGAATATAATGTTGGAATTCTAATTAGCTAATAACAAAAATTGATTCATACAAATATGATATATTTGCATTGGATATAGGTGACATTTGAATTTTCTCATGATTATTTTTAGAACGTATTTCAGTTATTTACCATAATTTTTACTCGGATGAAAGCCCTTTCATCGTGGAAGACGGGCACGAGGCATATATTTGGCCCTTGTCATTTCACATATTTCAGAGACATCTCAGTTATTTAAAATAAGGTTTTGGTTTCGAAATGAAGTTGTTGCTAATTCAACATTAATTACTTCAGTGGAGACCGGGAAAAAGCTTATTGCCTGAAATATTTTTATTGCTTTTTTTTGTTGTCACCAATGTCCCCCCATTACCGATCTTAACTTTATAAGAAATCGCTTAAATCATATCGCGATAAAACTGATGATGTATTTCGAACCTGGGTTCGATCGATGTTCTTAACTTATTTGCTTCAATAAAAACAATTAAGTTTTAATTTATGTTAAGCGAAAAACTTTATGATCAGAAACACATCTGACATTTCTATGCTTTCAAGAAAATAAATTTACAAGTATACAAATTCCAGAATTACGCATATGGTCTAACAATTTGTTAATTACATTTGTTATTATGAGTAAACATCTTCTAGATCTCTTTAAACCGCCTTATGGTTTAAAAATTTCGTTAATTGATATTTTTTGTTTGGTTTTTAGGCTGCTTTTCTTATTCCCATAATAAATATTTTACTGGAGGAAAAAAATTATCCAGCCGGGGAAGATGGGTTTGCCACGCCTCAAGTTCTAATTATATCACCTACAAGAGAATTGGCAATTCAAACCTATGTCGAAGCTAAAAAATTTACACTTGGCTCCTATTTGAAAGTCGACATAACATATGGTGGAACGTCAGTTCAACATCAAATGAGCAGAATAAAAGTAAATTTTTTTTTATATATATATATATATTTGACGATGTTATTAACTTTTTCATTTTTGAATCAGGAGCTAATTTAAATTATTGATGGGCATTTAGGTGCATTATCTGAAAAAAGTGTCAGGTCGCATTGAAATTTACTTTTTAGAATAATTTGTGGTGTATTGACGATAAATATTTTTTTTTGGGAAAAAGTTTGATAAAGTTCAATTATTTTCCACAGCAAGGATGCAATATACTTATTGCAACACCAGGAAGATTGATTGATTTTTTGGATCGAAAAAGATCACCGGTTTCTCTGTGTGAAGTTCGTCATTTTGTTTTTGACGAAGCCGATAGAATGCTGGATATGAATTTTCTGCCAGATATTGAAAAGCTTATGGAACATTCATCTATTGATAAGAGTGTAAGTATAATCAGAGCAATTAATTGATGAAAAAAGTTGATTATCATATGTGTATCTTTTAAATCAACTAATAGAAATTAAGAGTTGTAGTAACTGCTCACTGTGTAAACATCTAATAGTATTTCAGATATTTACAAATTTTTTCATTTACTCTGTGATATATTTCTTAACGCCGTAAATTTATACGTTTGATATTTTTTTTGTATGTTTTCATCGATATACTTCACTATAAAGTGATAAAAATTTTGTATAACAACGTTAAGAATCTTAACATTGTTCATTGCTATTTTTTGTTTTAGGCGGTTGCGCAAATACTCATGTTTTCCGCAACTTTTCCCGATGAAGTGCAGAGATTGGCAGCAAAATTTTTAAAGAATTACCTCTTTCTGGCTGTCGGTATTGTGGGAGGTGCTTGTGCCGATGTTCAACAGAGATTTTATTCTGTGCCGAAATTTGAAAAGAGATCCAAATTACTGGAACTTCTAGAAAATCATGGGAGCGTTAAAACGTTAGTATTTGTCCAACAGAAAAGAACAGCTGATATAATAGCCGCATTTTTAAGTGAAAGGGGCACACCGGCTACTTCTATGCATGGAGATCGAGAACAAAAGCTAAGGGAAGAAGCTCTAAATGATTTTAAGTCTGGTAAAATGGATGTGCTAGTTGCAACAGCTGTTGCAGCCAGGGGATTAAGTAAGTTTAAAATTATTCCCATAATGATAAAATACATGATTCAAAGATATTCTACATTAATATTTTACACTGAAACAAATTTTAAAATAGAGTGAGGTTTTCAATAAATTTTATTAGATTAATATTAAATGGTAAAACGATAATTTGAGAATTTGAAGGAGAAATTTATAAAATCTTAATGAGACATATGGTTGGAAATTGCAGACATCAAAGACGTAGCACATGTGATAAATTTTGATTTGCCGAAGTCAATTGAGGAATATGTTCATAGAATTGGACGAACAGGTAGAGTTGGAAACAGGGGCTTAGCGTCAAGTTTTTATGATCCTCTTGACGACATTGCTCTCGCCAAAGATTTAATTAGGATTTTAAGTCAGGCTCAGCAAGAAGTTCCTGATTTTCTGCAAGAAAACTTTAATGAATGTGCCTCAAGCAGTTTTTATAAATTTGGAGCCAGGGACTTTCGTGTAAGTCTAAGTTTTCTTATGCAAGGACTTTATTTTACCTTGTTGAAACACCTTAGCCCATGCAGTTTTTTTCCTTATGCCATTTTCTGCTAAATTTTATTTACAGAAGCGTGGATCTCACAAAGACAAGATTAATTTAGTTCTTCAGGAAGGGAGTACTTATGAAGAAGAAGTTTGGTGAAAATCACGCTCTTTTTCAACTTTTCTAAGCCAAGTTATTATCTGCAATTTCTATGAAAAATAACGTTACTTTTACAATTTTATTCTACTTTCGACTAAATAGAAAGTCACTTGGAGAATATTTGCGATTTCGTTGACTTCTGAAAATTAGTCTTAATAGTTTGTTTTTGTTATACTAATTTTTTAAATCTGTTAAAAGAGCAATATTTTACTTTTTAATTCAGACTTATTTCTGAAGAATTTCTTAGAAAAAAATTGCAGACATCAGTTTTTGAAAATTTCTTTTATTTTTCTTTTTTTTTCTTTTCCCATGTTTCCTTAGACGTTAAACCTGAAATATAATGAATTTTTTTGTTTTTAATTTTTACATATTTAAAAATTAAACTCAATTAAAATGAAATTAGTTTCTAAATAACTCTAATGATTTTCTTACATGTTAATGAGAGCTTTTGAATTGACAAAATATAAAATAAATAAAAAAAATTAATAAATGGAAACCAATACAACATGAATTAAATTAATTATTGTTACAATTTCCTTCCTAGCCTTTAATCTTTTTTATTGGATTCATGGTGAGCTTCATTGCTTTTAAAACCTCTTTAAACCTTTGTCAACATTTTAAAAATTAGGTTGTTGATACTAAAAATTTTATTTTGATTATTGCTTTAAAAGTCTTGCACATGCTAAGCAATTAAAGAATGATTATCAGAAATCTAATGATTTAAATAAAAAATTCTTGATCTTGCTTAAAAGCTCGGATTTTTTTAATAACTTATATTACAAAAAGCAAAATAATTTTTAAATGCATTTGAGCCTTATGTAAATTAATTTGTTTCAATAACCTATCTGAGGGGTATCACAACTGAAAATTGTACCTAAACATAAAATTCTCAACTTCATTTGTCTTGAGATTCTTCAGGATCATACTCCAAATATTCTTCATCTTCATCTCTAAAATCAGATTCTTCATCAGTAGAATGCTCCTCTAAGTCATAAATAAGTGCTCTTGTGGCTTCTTTCTCTTTGCGTAGAATTTTTTTTTCAAGATATTTCTTTTTAAATATTATCTTTGAGAGAAACTTTTTGTCAAATTGCCATTTATTACTTGAGTTTTTGTCCCGCTCAATTTCATTATGTTGCAATTCACGCGTCTCGAATTTTTCCACAACTGACTCTGCCTTCCTTAGCAATATTTTTTTCATAATATTTGAATGATCTAACCCAAATATGTTATGGCTCATAACTGGAAGTTCATTTAAACTTTTACTTCTATCAGTCTGAATCTGTTCTATATTTGTCTGCAATTCATTTTAAATTTATTTACATTCAGTTTAAACTGAGATGAAATTTTTTTTCACAGAAGCAATAAGTATTGAAAAGTATGAAACTTGCAGCTGGCATAATGAACTAAATATAATTCAAAATATTTTATATCATTATAAGAATTTCTTATGTTCTAAAACTCATAATTAATTTATATGCATTTAATACCTCTAATTAACTATTAAGCTGAAAAATTACAGCATACCCAGTAACAATTACTAATTCATAATGTATCTTTGGACTTAATGAAGTAATTAATATATTATCAAATTCTTATCTTTCCATGCATTTTTCAATTTTCTCTGTAAATTTCTCTTAAAATTAATTTAGATATATTTAATAAGAAAAATAATAATGGCTATCTTAAAAAATTAAATTGTTTCCAGCTTGTATTTATACATACTTAAACATAAAAGTAATTTAGATCAAATGAAAATAATGATACTTACTGCTACATCATTATTTCCTAAGTTTAGTCCTTTATACTTTTCAGAAAAGTCAGTAAGTTCACTTAATATTTGATTCAAGTCATCATTTCTGAATTGTTCCATATCCTTTAAAAAATTTATTTCTGGTACATGTCCAAGAATTTTCAAGACTGATAATTCATACCTTAAAAGACCAGCACTTTTTAGTAAAATCTGGTTTGCCTCAGCTTCGTCCATTTTTCCACTGTGAGTCCAGAAAACATTGATAAAATTGAAATCTGATGTTACTAATACCTGTTTAATTGAATTTAGAATCAAAATATTTAGATAGTTTTGTATAAGAAGGATTTTGTTTTCTTTAAAAATTAATCTTAAAAATATTTAAAATTTATAGGAATGAAAATATGTCTTGGCTGATTGATGTAGTGTCAGAGATATTATAAAATACATATGTATTTAAGTTTAATCTGCAGGAAGCATTGAAATTATGTAACAAATTATTGGCTTAACAAAAAAAAAAAAAACAATTTTTACTATATTCAAAGGAAAGTCAAATATATATAGTATATATCTTTTTATGTAATGAATTTTCTATGATTGAAAATATTAATACTTAACTCAGATAACATAATAATGATGATTTTTCTTTACTTAAAATTTTTTTGTTGTTCATTCATCAGTAGAAAAAATAAAAATTTCATGTTTTAGGTTTTATTTTTTCTTATTAAGTCAATAAGGATGTCATAGTTTTTTTAAACTAAGCATGAATAAAATGCTTACCTTTGTTATTTCAATTCCATACTTATTCAGTTCTTCGGCATGCCGGCTTGTTTCCAGTATTTCTGTTATGTGCTTCATAAATATTTTGCTCAAAGCGGACATTCGAATTATATTCTTTTTGCTTAAAGTTTCTTTCACATAGGAAAGGCTAGAACCGCGGCTCGGAAGTTGATTATTTTGTAATCTTTCGAAGATGAAAAAGATCTTTTAGCGAAATTTTCAAAAAATTGACTTGAGATCGTTTCATCTTATCGGTACATACCTTTGTTTCCGTTGGCCTTTAGTCATAATTTTATTGAGATATCGTGCTTCTCTAACTGTGGAATAATTCATAGCTTTCCCGCATGAACAGATGTGAAGACTTCGAAGGCTTTTCAGTATCATCTCGATTTATAACAATAGAATAATTTACGTGATAAATAAGGAAAGTACTGTCTGTTACCAACTTTAAAGTCTTATCATGTTGGTACCATTTTGCCGCGGAACGAGCTTTTACGTAAAATTGTGTACTTGCGGAGAATCCTTAGAAGAAATATACTAGACAATATAACTTTATTGCGTGAAAAGAAAAAAGTTATTGGATAATTAAAAAGCTATTATTCAACTCTCTGAAACACATGAAGTTAATTTAAATAAAATTCCGAAGAAGTTATATTTCCGGAAATTTAGTTTTTCTGTTCGTAATTTGTTCTAATAACTGCTTGAAATTTTATAATTCACTCTTGAAGATCATAATGGAATTTGATCGGTTGACTTTGACGATGACTCTTTTTAGGAAATTATTTTATTCTTATTCATTGACTGCTAGCAGAAATTGTGTTGGGGAGAATGGCAATGTTTAAAATTTTACAAGTCATTTAAATTGCCGTTTAAGAAAAAATAAGCCAATTATGCATATAAAGCAGATGAGAATATTTGTTTTTGAAAGCAGATACGAAACTCTTCCAAATCTCATACAATAAAAAGATATTTTTTTTCCTCACTGAAGTGTTGTAAATTACTGACTTGAAACCTTTTTATTTCATTTAAGCCGAAATTATATAGATGGCAAAAAATTTACATATTGAATGGTAACTAAAACTTAATCTTCAATTACAATAATTTTTGTTGAAAATGCTTTTTATTTTTTTTTAAACGAAGTTTTTCTCAGCAAGCTACCAGTAAATATAACATATTTTCTTATATCTCATTTTGCTCTTCATTATGATATTGCAAGATTTATTCATTATGTAATGAAATACGTAAAATTTAGGAAATATTTTTAAAATTTATATAGCAAAAATTCTTTAAGTGTGATAAATAAATTTCGGATAAAAATAATTAAAAGTATTGTATAAAACATTCTTCGAAATTAAAGGTAACAGTTCAATTTATATTTCTGATTAAAGTAAGAAACAAAATTTTAAAAAAATTAGGACTTAAATCTTGTAATATATATTACTGAGAATTACTTATCACAAGATTTTATTCATGAGCTATGTAATTTTTTCATGAGGCTTTTATAAAAGTAAAAGTAATATCTAATTACAAAATGACTAAAATTATTTTATTTAAATTACTAAAACGCTTATTTCCAAAACTTTCAGAACTTTCAAGAAATAAATAGAATTTTATCAAAGCAATCCTTATGAAAGATAATTTTTATATTATTAGGTCAATTAAAATAAAAAAGATCAATAAATCTTAAGTGTCTATAAAAATTTTACAATTACAAACCATGCTATTTCTCTGCTTGTCTTTAATACATATAGTTTTAACAACCTTCTAGACAAATGGAAGAGTGGCAAATACTGTCAATATTTGTCAGTATTTCTACTGTTGATTCATCAAAATTCTTTTCATCTTTATTTCTGATGTTATACATTTTTTTTAATTATATTATTAACCAATTTCTCAATTTCAATTGAAATCCTAAAAACTAACAAATAACCAACAAGGGTAGCTCCTAATGTAATGAAAAAGGCCAGGGCCTCGAAAATAAATCTAGGAGCAAAAATCATCCATACCATTAGATGTCGACAATGAACCGCCGCAGCAAGCATACAGCAGAATATCTATAAAAGTAAGTGTAAATCCAACTTAATATTAAAAATTAATATGTAAATTGTTTTGTTGTTGGTTTGCAAAAAAACAAACCTACCCTTGTTCCATGATAAAGCATATATTTTGCACACAATTTAAATGCAGCATACTGAGTCAAGTTATGCTTCTCATATAAATAAAGATCACCTTGTTTCAACTCTTCCACATTTTGGTTTTTCATTGTTTCACCGCGTCTTTGTTGATTACAAATCGAAAGCCATTTTGAAAATATAACGTAAAAAGTAAAGGGTATTATTAATAGTAATGGCAGTGTTAATCCAGCAATAATTTGTGAGCAAAATGTATTGGCACCTGCAAATATAAAATGGATGATGATGATGATGATAATAATAATAATAATAACAATAATAATAATAATGACAATAATAATGATAATAAAATATTCATTTCAAATTTTGAATCACAATAAAAAAACGAATTTCAGGTATTCGCACATACCTATCAAAATTGATGGTATAATATTCGATTGGAACTGTCCTCCTGTTCCGACGAAAGCAGCATACCAATGAATGCCAGGGAAGGTTGGCTGATGTCCCGTACCGTAAAAAAAATATGATGATAAAAGTCCCCAGCATAATACATAGGACCACGGGACATGAAACAGTTGGTCTGAAACGGATTGCAAAATGTTTTTTGATTCCGAAAAATATATATCTTTTACGATTAAATATATACTACTGAAAGCAAAATTTTTTTTATCCGTTCTTACTAAACTGAGTTATCCCAAGTTTAAAAGTAAATTTTGACAAGTGTGTACAATATTAAAAACATAAATTACCGTTCATTACAATGTTTTCTAAACGGGAAAATGCTAAAAGAACCAATAAAATTGCGGACGCGGCTACCATTAGTAATATTGATGAAGCGAGAGCATCTTCCAGCAATAAAATAACTAACAGTGATGTAAATTCTACAAGTGTAACAAAAGCGGCACTATATGCGGTACCTAAACCGTACACCATTGGAGTATTACTTTTATTGCCATCCTTTTCGCTCGAATCTGAATTCTTCATTACTTTTTTGATCTGAAATCAAAAGTTCAAAGTTGTATAGAGAATACAACCCTGATAACTTCAAGCGAAAGTTTACATAAAACTATTTAAAATTTACCTGATGAAATAATTGAGGTATGATATTGATGTGACCATATATTGAAAATACGTCAGTCTTTTTTTCCAATACGTACACGCAAATTGGTTGCATAAATAAGCAAAAGAAACTAGTACCGATAAGTATGAATACTGTCCATGGCAAAATTTGAAGCTGCCAAGGAACGAAGGATTTACTTCTAGTTTCTTGTGGTAATCCTTGAAGAATCCAAAAACCTCCGATACAAACGACGATGACATTTGGTGCATATCTTGTGAGCATAACCATTGGTGAAAATCCAATTAAATTACCACATTTCCTCAACCACATTTTAACAAGAGAAGTATATAACGCTAGGAAGATTACTGCAATAACTGAACTCAAATGTGCCTTCCCGGATTTAAATGTTGCAAAAGTTCTAGTGCTGTCAACTGTCATTAAGCACCATTTTTGTTCTTCTCTGCATCTAAAATTTGAAATTAAGAATAAGTGAATATTTTCATATGTACGATGTTAGATTAATGGTAAAAGGTTCAGAAAGATTCTTTGAAAAAAATAATTTAAATATATTAAAGAATCGGCAAATTCAAACTATTTTTCAAAATTAATAATTATAATTGTATTGCACTAACCTCCAATAAAATTGAGATAGCCTTAAAAGAAGTGTAAAAATAATCGCCAATACCATCTGCTTGCATTTGGACTGATTTAAAAATTTACTAATCCACGAAAACTTTTCATTTCCTTTATTTTTCACATTATGATGTTCAATTTTTGATGCAACAGTATTGAAAATAGTTAGCCACACTATAGCATTGAGCAAAAATGATAAAACTAGACCTTCTTCCACCACAAAACTATTAGAAAAAAAAATTAATAAAGAACACAAATGTATAAATCTAGAAACAATATCAAGCCATTCTTTGTTTCTAGAGGTATTATACCACAGATTTGTTATTTCTTCCCAGTTTTGAACTACTATTATTGCCATAATAAAAATTGATATTGTTAATGTTGACACATATGTAAATAAATATAAATCTTCTACAATTCTGTAATATTGTAATACAGCACTACCACAAGCACATAATAAGACTATGCAATATCCTATTAATAAAAAACCATTCTCTAGCACTGACATCAGATGATTTGAAGGAATACCTTCAACAATAAAAAAGCCAAATGATAATAGTAGAAAAGTTAAAACCAATCCACGGGACATAGAAAATGAATCAAACTGCACCCATATTTCTTGACACATCTCTCTTAAATAATTTAAAAGTTCCATGGAATTGTTATGAAACTGTTTAAATGTATTAATGTTGTTTACTGAATCAAATTCTTTTTTTATAGCATAAAATTTTTGTGTTAAAGTTGAGATCTTTTCTTTTGAAAAAGCATGAATTTGCTGAGAATAAGTATTGATATATAAAATTATTTGTTCTATATTATTTTTTAATATATTTAGTGCAAAATATATTTCTTCTTGTTCCTTATTTTGAGGCACAGGCAAAGCTTCCAAGATCACTTTTCCCAAATTTGAAAATGGTATGGGAAATCCTAATATTGCAGATATTGTTGGAACAATATCAACCTGATATACAACATCAGATTTCAAAACTATTTCTGAAGAAAGCAAAGGAATGGGTGAATATATAAATAAAGCTGAAGTGACCTCTTCATAACTTTCTCCTCCATGATCACCATTATGAGTCATACCATGGTCACCCATTACAATTAATACTGTATCATTATCAATTGTTTTTGAAACATCTCTGAAAAAGAAGTTGAATAAGTTATTTTTTATAACCTATATGTCATCTCATTAAACATCTTTTTTACAATGTATTCTGAAGTTATATGTAAAATAAATTTGGTAAAAATAAATTTACATTTACATTTATAATTTAATTAGTTTAAACTCAAGAAATTTGTGGAATTAAATATAGATTACCTTATTACATCATTCATTTGATTCAATTTCCTAGTCATTTCCTGATGATAGGGACCATATCTATGACCACAATGATCTACTCCCAAAAAATGAGCAATTAATAATTTCCAATCTTTTTTATGAATTTCTGGTTTTAAGTGATTCAATATTCCATTATCCACTGTATCAAGATCCCATACATTAAAAGATGGATAAGGATACTCTCTTATGAACCTGTTAGGATAAAGAGCTATCCAAGTATCATCCCCCATGAAAACAATATTATGTTTCTGATCTATCAACTGGTCTAGAATATTATCCTCATCAATTTCTGAAGCTGCAAAATTGGATCCAACATCAATAAAAGTGGGCAGACTTCCGGTTGTTAAGCCCTTTAAACGCTGCATTGTTGTAGTCGGAGGATTTGCAATAAATTTGAATAGCAATGAATTGTTAGGCTCCGTTCTCAGTAATTCATCAATAATTGTTAAGCGATTTTGAAATGGCAAAAGTTCTCCTTTTAGAGAGTGATTATAAAGTGCAAAGTCAAATCTTAAGGCATCTATTAAAATGAGCACAATTTTCTTGTTGGAATTGTAGCATTTTGAAGAACTATCAGTTTTACTTAATTTTAGTTGATCCCTATCTAGGCAATCTAAATACAGCCGCATGTTTAAATCTGATGGATCTTCCTCTGAAATTTTCAAATAATTGCTACAGTCTGAGCTTTCGATGCATGAGGATTTATCGAGAAGTGATCGCCGACTTAAAAGAAATCCTCTGGTAAACAAAAGCACACCGCAAATAAAAAGATATGAGAGCCATACTAAAAAAAAGAAATACTTCCAGAATTTATTCATTCTAAAGTCAGCTGAAGATATGTTATCTGTAACAGAAACATTTTCCCAGTTTACAGGAAAGGCAATTACTTATATTTAAATTCATAGTTGTCCGATCAAAGCCTCCGCGACTCCATTTTTTGTCGCACCTTTTCGTTTTGGCGCCTTGAATGTTATCATTTACACGTAGATTTTAAAATAACTAAATTATGTTGTAATAAATGTATTGGCTTCATAAATTTTGTCACTGAACAATAAGTAAAAAATTTATGACTGATTTCGATGTGATAAATAATTGTTCTGCCAAGAATCATACTTGCTTACATATATGTATTTCTGCACGAATTTAGTAATTGTTGCATTCTTGTGGTAGCAAACATCGGAAAATACCCCGCAAGCAAAGAATTGTGCTGAAAGTATCACAATCCTGTTGATGCAGGATATTCCCCAATGCAAATGATTCCGGATACAATTCTTCTTCGTTTTTCTATCAATTTTAAACTATCTCGTTCATAGGCCTGAATGTCACGGCATCGCTATCCTTCAATAAAAAATAGTAAAAAAACCATTTGATCACAATCCTCATTTAAATTTGAACATTGCATTGGAATAATTCTTTTTATAAATAAGATATTTTTGATTTATTTATCGAAACACTTTACATTAGATATAAAATAATATTTAATTGTTGAAAAAGATATAAAAAAGAAAAATCATTCTTAAAAAAACTTGAAATTTAGCGGCACCATAAAATTTTTTTCATAATGTTTATTTTGAAATATTTTTTTTTGTGTGCTTAAAAATTTTTACGATTATAAAATTTTTTTCTATTTGAATAAAATAATTTTTTAGAATTCAATTTACTTACTAATCTCAGTCTCTTCAAAATTAAGACATTCTCTTTAATTTGCTGATAATAAAGGAAAATAATGGAATTTTTAAGTATTATATTTATTAAAAATTACTTTAAAATATTTTTAAAAAAATATAAAACTAATATTTAAAATTTTATAAAGTTAAATGTATAATTTATGTATTGATTTTTATATGAAATTTGATCAATGCAGTTAATTATTTTATACAAATATTTTATGCTTTTAAATATTCTACTTTTATGAAAAGAATTTAATATTTATTGACAGTAAATAAAACTAAATCATACATTATTTATATTGAAAATTTGTATATTAGTTAATTATTTATTATTTTTTGCATAAAAAGTTTTATTTCATATATAAATAGAGCATAAATTTTGTTTTGTATATCAAATTTATTTTCAAGTACAAAAGTATATTAAAACTCATATTTCATATTCTTTTTTTCAGTAGGACAATTATAATTAGATTTTGTCATCTTCGTTTAAATTATTCACTTTGCTGGCATACAATGCTTGAAGAAAGTCTCGAGTTTTTTCTATGTAATTCTCTGGAATTTGAGAATCAAACGATTCTTGCGGAATGTTCTCAACGACTTTTGTTTTGCCGGTTTTTAACTTATTTACTTTAGCATTTCCTATCTTAGGTCCTGTGCTAAAATTGTCCTTCAAACTGCCGAAGAGTTTGGAATCATCTGAATCATCCGAAAATATTAAAGCTTTTTCGACTTCGGTTAATTTGTCAAAAATATCATTGAGAACATCTATACGTTTTTGTATTGGCTCAACGGGATCGTTTGTAGAAGATTGTTTCGGACTCCAAAATGGTTTCTTGAATGATTTCGCACCAGAGCCAAAAGGTTTGGATATTGAGGCATCTTTTTGAGCTTTAATGCCATCTCCAAAAGCTTCGATTATCTCATTTTTTACATCTGTAAGTTCTGCAATCAGTAAAGAGAGAGCAGTTTTCTTCGCAGGCAAATCAGTGACATTAATTTTGGTTTCTTCGGAAGTTAGGCTTCTCTTCATGGATGTGCCGTCTGTCGAAATATCTTCGGCTGCAGCTGTATTGATTATGTCCATTAATTTGTCCAGGTACATATTCATTTTCGCTGCATATAAATATTGCGGGATCCAATATCCCGTTCCAAAAGGCTTGAAAATGAGAGATCTTGTTTCTTTTGTGTTTGTTTGAACTTTAGTGTCAGTACAGGTTCCGTCACAGCAACAAGTTCTTATTGAGCAATCGCAAGACGAAGAGTCCGGTTGCGCTGTTGTCGATGTTGTTGGCGGTATTCTGTGTAGTAATTCATCCATGAAAGTTGCTCTGCTTTTCAGTTTTTTAGAAAGAAAATCAGACTTCTTGTTCTTTGGTAGCTTTACCGCTGGCGCTATCGTACCATCGGTTGCATTTAAGGATTTCAAAAGTAAATCTAAAAACGCGTCCAACTTGGAAGTGTATTCAGTTTCACTAGGTTGAGTCCACAAATTATTGGGCACAACTGTGGCTTTGGGTTCAATGAAATTGGTTAAAACTTCCTCGTCTGCCTTGCTGAGAATTTTAAATAATTTATCCAAACAATCGGATGCCTTTGTCGAATATAGAGAAGGATCTATTTTTGATGGAATATGAAAGTCAGTGTCTTCTTCTAATTTAACTTTCTTGCTTTTCATTTTTTTTTCAGGAGCCAGAGTTGACGCTCTTTTGCTTAATGTTCCATTATTCGGATCTATTCCCAAATCCGACAGAAGCGATTGAAGAATCATTATTTCCAAAGCATTTTTCAGTACTTTCTTAGCTTTTGGAGGTTTGGTCGGCTTCGGAGCTTTCGGGGGTTTCGGAGGTTTCACAAAAGGAAACCAAAAATTTGCAGGTACAATTGTAGGCTTTGGTGTAGTCGCCGTTTCTTGCATATCCATCGTTGCTGATGCTGGCGTAGGGGTGCTGTTTAGCTTATTAAATAACTTCTCCAGAAAATCTAGTTTTTTGTTTATGAAAAAGTGCGGATCAATTGTTGGTTTAGCGAATTCATCCGATTCTTCCGAAGAAACACTTACACTTCTAGTAGAAACTTCGGAAGTCTGGCTCGCATTGTTTATTTTTTCAAATAATTTCATGAGGAATTCATTTCTTTTCGTTTCAAAGGATTTGGACGTCTGATGGGAAATTGGCGCTGGTGTAGACTTTAAATCACTTGGGGTAGATTTAGCAAAGCGATTTAATAGGATGTCTGATGGAGTTAATAAAGAATAGAAATAAGATTTGCTAGGAATAAATGGGGGGTATAAATAAGGGTTAAATAAAGCGCTTTTCAGGAGGGATGAAGTTGCAGCAGCGCCAGAAGTTGCGTCCCGTTTTGTTTCTGAAATTGAAAACAGAAAAGCCTTTTTTGATGAGAAGAATGAAATATATAATATCACAAAAAGTGGCTTTAATATTTTGTTATTAATAATAATTATTCAGTTTTGATTAATATGTCATGATGATTAATATATTGATACATATTAATTAACAAATATATTAGAGTACGTAAGTACCATATTATTATTGTTAGACGATTTTACAATATTGAAATAACAAATGACCTGACAATCATCATTTAAAATCGCCCCATGAAAATATTGCAAATATGAGGCAAAGCACAAAAGCACGCAGATAATATCAGATAATATAGCATTATAGTCACATTCATAAGTTTTGAATGTATAAATATTTCTTGAATTGACAATTATGTTTTAATTAAAACATTAAGTGTTTATGGTCGTTCAGGTTTTGTGAGATATAATCCTGAATTTACTTGACTTTTAAATTTTATATAATAAATTTATTAAAAATTGCTTAACAATATTAAAAATTAAATAAATAAAGTTATTCTTATTAATAATTAAGAATTAATATGCCAGTTTCAAGTTTTATTTAAATATTTATGTTAATACCTTTAAGTTCAAATTAAATTTCTAAATGGTCCAAAAATTGGAGCTCATCATGCTTCTGTAAATCTTTTATGAAGTTTCTACATTTAAAATCTTTTTTCAAGTGCTTGTGTTTCTTGCTCTTTCGATATATTCAGTAAATCAGAATTTTGCATTTCATGATAGCCTGAAGCTCGTTGGAAATGTTCGTATTACTCTCTGATTTCACTTGTAAGACACAATAACAAATATATACGCCTCCAAAAGATTTTTCGGTTTAATATCTTGATATAACTAAGATTTTATTTTGGCAAAACAAATTTATTCTATAAATTTCGTTATGCCATGAATAATTATTTGAGTAATATTTAAAGGGAACATAAATGTGTGCTTTTGCGTTTGAAAATTAAAATAAATATTGGACATTTTTTTAACTATGAAAAATCGTTTCGGAATATTTCGAGTACTTTGAAAACAATTGAAAATTGAAAATTTTAAATTATGTTTTTTTATTTGTTGATTATATGCAGCTCTATGTGAAAGAATGAATAATCCGTCGCAGTATCAGATAAAAGGTAAATAAATTATTTATCTTACCTGTAAAAAGGCCTTCCACTTCATCTTCTGCAGCTGGAGAACATGAAGCATAGTACAAAACGCAAAACACAAGGAACAACTTCACCAAATGCCTGTTGTGCTGCATTTCTGATGGATGCAAAGCATAACTGATTTTGATATTTATTATTTCAACATTTATATATGGGGATTAAATACCCGGGATAAGTGTCTGCATTTTATAATTGAAATTTTCCTTCTGATTAATTTTAAGCCTTTGAATGTTTTTCGCTTGAACTCAAGTTAATTTTGAAGCATTAAATAACGATACTAATTCATGACAAAGCAATTTATTATGAACAGAATATTTCGTCTATAGATTTAAGATTGACATAAAATTGTAATATATAATTCTAAACGTAATAATTTGTACTTAAATAATTTTTAGTAGTCAAAGGAACGATTCCTGTGAAGGAGGACTTAGAAGGATTTGTGTCATTTTTAGTGATTTTGAAAAATTATTACCGTGATAATTTGGAAATACCCCGTACAGTGATTCAATTATTGCATATTTACCAACCTGATCAGGGACTGGATGAATACCTTCGGGTAAGAAAAATCAAGCACTGAATTATATTATTGAAATGAAAAAATATTGAAATAGAAAAGATAAAGCAAGATGTAGTGACAGAAATACTTTCTAATATTATAAAAAGATACTTAATGTATATTATATAACCTTTTTAAAAGTATTTGTTTCAATTTTAATTTTTTATATTTTTATATAATTTACGAGTTTCGTGTAATTAGTAAATTTATATGAAAACTAGTAATTTGTATAATTTATCAACGAAACTCGTTGGTAATTCGAATTAAAATTTTCGATAATTAAAAATGATTACCATTACGTCGATATTCAATCGAATTTTTTTATGTATTTTAAGTGTTAGTGTTATTTAGCAAAATTTCTTGGTAACATTCGTTTATAGTTATTTTCTTCTTTGATGTTAACTAAGTATAAAAAATAACTCCAAAAGAAAAAACTTCAAATAGAGTCTTTTTTTGTGAATAAATATGAAATTTTTCGTTATACATATAAACGAATGTTAATATGTTATTCTTTACATATATAGGAATATATTAACATTACTTATGCTTTGCTATGTAAGGGATAATTTAGGCAGTAAATGAGTAAGGTGAATGCCCTCTGTGGATTATTGCAAATGGTCTTAGGACATTTCTAATTATTTTTCCGTTAATTATCCCAGTACTTCATAATCGGCGCCGATTAATGACATTAAGATGAGAAATGTATTCTGTACTTATTAAATTTTCATTTTTGTTTTTTTTATTTTTATAGCTGTCAAGATTGATTTGCTTTCTATTAATAGATTTTCCTGATGAATTTGTAACGTATTTGATATCAATAATTCCTCCTCCAGATCACATACCTCGGGATATAGTAAAGCGTGAAGTATATAAGGCAACAGGAAAGAGATTGTTGTTCACTCCTGCGTTTCATTCGAGGTAAGCATATGATTTAACCTAATAATTATACATAATAATAATTTGTAAATAGGCGCAGATGAGGCAAAAATCAATATTTGAAAATTATACTCTGATTTAATAACAATTATACTGTATCAATTTATTTAATCGTCTTTACTAAATTCTCTAGTATTATTAATTATACAAATTTTTCTCTTTTAAGGAATTACTGGAAATCGAATGAATATAGTGGATGAGAAAGAAGAAAGTTTCCAATTAACTCTAGCCATCCTGAAATAATGACTTTAAATGCTGAGAGGGAAAAGAATTCTTTTTTATCAAAATTAATGAGGAGGTTATTTATTAACTCGTATATATACATAGACGAAACTATAAAAAAATTTTCTTAGCGAATAAAAACATCTCATCCTAAAGATATCTTTATTAAGAAATTAGGTAACCAGATATACTGTATATGATTTTAAATAAATTTAAGATTTACTTAACAATAATATATCAACGATACCATTTAATAAAGTCATTGCTAATGATAGTTCACACGACAATTCTGCCTTTTTTTTGTATAAAAAGGAAAAAGCAATATGAAGTTTTTTTATAAATAAGAAAAAGAACTAGGATTTGTTATTCAATTTAAATCTAGAAATCTTATGGCTATAAAAACTTATTCTTGTTCATTAATTCAACTTGGTTTTCTCTTTCGAATTACAATAAAAGAAAAAGAATTTTTGAACGATTATTATGTTCTTGTACGGAAAATAAAAATAAATAATGCATCTTTCTTTTTAAATTTGTCTAAAAAAACATTTAATTCAGTTAATGTTGAGTAAATGAGAGCCATTATGGAAATAAGTTAAAGAATAATAAATAATAATTATTATTATTATTACTAATATTATTATTAGGAAATACAACTACAATTTTAAGTGGTGCAACACAAAGTCTGTTGAAGAATGTCTATTAATTACATTCATTTTTTAAATGAAATTGATACCCTATATTCCAAACAACCGGGTAACCAATATAATTACTGAATAACCTTTTTACGTCCAATTTTTAAAAGAAAATTTATTTTTATCAATTACTATAATAAATTTATGATTTCTTTGTATTACAAATAATATTTATAAATCATGTATTATAATTTATAAATAAAAATTTTAAATGCAGAGATTTGTAGTTTTTTTTTTTTACTTTTGTCTAATCAGGATTACTTTATCTGTAGATTAGTATTCAGTGCATTTCACTCAAAATGGGACATTTAATGAATGGTTAAATGCTGTATTTCTTACTATTTTTTCTAAAAGCTTACGTAAATAACAATTGTTTTTATGAATAATGTGTTCAAATTATATAAAAGAAAAGAATTATCTTATTATAAAAATAGTAATAATAAATATAAAAAAGGCTTATCCTTTCTTGAAAGGTTCTCTTCATAGCTAAAATTTAAATTTTTCATACAATTTTAAAGTGGAAAGTAAATTCATATAAGTTTTTAGCTACAAGTTAGGTTTAAAGCTAATTAAGTAAAAATAATTTTTTTTATCTTAAGTGGTATTACTTCATTTTTTTATTCTCTCTAAATAAATGTGTATTAATTTAATTCGTACTAAGTATAGCTGTAGTATATAGTGGAGCGATCGAGTTTTTCTCACTGGGAATAATGTGTATATATA
Source organism: Ricinus marginatus (assembly GCA_028565995.1). Taxonomy (NCBI): domain Eukaryota; kingdom Metazoa; phylum Arthropoda; class Insecta; order Psocodea; family Ricinidae; genus Ricinus; species Ricinus marginatus. The sequence continues at coordinate 75,096 of JAOWBB010006755.1, forward strand.
TTTATTTTTGACATATCAAGGGGTTTTCATATCTCTTAAACTGAATGTGTATGAAATGGTTAAATAAGCAGGCAGATTTATAAAATTTATTAAAACGAAATTTTTGTATTCGGAACATGGATTAAAAAAAAATTTGCATGTATGATTTTTCGTTTTAACTTAAAAAAAAAAAAGCACTGTCATTGCGAATTCATACATAATTTGAATGTCTTTCGGTACGCGTTTCTCAATTCAGAAAAATTCGAACAAGGTACGATGATGTTCGCATTTCGTTCGGATGGCTTCGTTCTGAGGCGGAGGACGAGGGGATAACGGGACGGGGGTCAGCGCCGGAAATGTGAAGAAACCGAGGAACACTTAGTTCGTCTATGAAATCGCGGTGACCTTAAAAACGGCGACTTTCCGAACATTGACCAACTAAACAGGGAAGCAAGATAAGAAATTGTCAAAGTTCACAGACAAATTTTACTTCAGGCCGAAGGCAAACCGATAAAAATTCTCTACGGAGCTTGTTAACGTTCGTTTCAAAAATATGTGCAATGAACGCTCTACTTAATTTTGCATTTTTTCTGCTGCTGGCAATTCGTGCAGTTTGCGAACACGTCGACGAAAAGGGGTAGGTAAATTGTCGCGAAGAGTTACGACACGCGATTCCGAGCATTTGAGTCGTCGTCGGGAAATCATCTTCCGGTAACGAAAGGGGGGGGGGGGGAAAGAAGGAAAGGCCGCTTCCTCGCGGAAAAATTTCACGATCGAACATTCTCATTTGCTCGATGGAAGTTTTTCCGCTTTTCGAAAGATTCGCATTTTAATAGCGGGAGGCTAAATACATTTCAGGGGATTCATCTTTACGTCGCCGAAAAGACTTTATTCCGGGGCCAACGAATCGGTTTGCATTGCTTTCCGCAGAGTTACGGATCCCGTGAACGTTCAGGTGACCATTTTGGAGCAGAAAAATGAGAAGGAAATATCCTCGGTTAGGGAGCGGATTTCGACCGACGACAATGGTACAAATTAAAATTCCTATGCTTTTTTGCGGCTCTTCATATCGAAAGCTGACTAAAAGCTGTCGTTGGCTGTTTTTCTGCGCTTCGCTCATAAAGTGGTTTTTAATTTTTAAGGTGGAAAATGCTTTCGTATACCCGTTCCCGGGGTGAAAACTCAAACGGCTCGACTGATTCTGTCAATATCTTTCGCAGCAATTGAGGATTACAGCATCAATTATAATGAACAGATATTCATTCAATCGCCTCCAGATGTAGTATTTATTGTGACGGATAAGCCAGTATATAGTGCCGGTCACATTGTTAAATTTAGATTTTTTATTATTCGATCAGACTTAACACCTGCTAACGAGAATGTAAGTCTGCGTTTTCATATATTGACATGATGTTTTCATGTGTAGCGAGTTTCCAGACTAAATGATGGGTTTCTACAAAGATATTCTGAAAGTCATTTTCCATGTTTAAGATCGAGAAGGTCTGGATAGAAAATCCAAATGGAGTGCAACTTGCACAATGGCTAAACGAGTCTGTTTCGAATGGTTTTGTGGACAAAGCTTTCCAGTTATCCGAAGAGCCTTTGTCCGGGGTATGGAAAATAAACGTTAAACGAGCTCTCGGCGATATCACGAGCAGTGAGTTTAGAGTGGAAAATTATGTTTTACCAAGATTTTCCGTTTCTTTGAATACTCCAAAGATTATTAATTCTTCTTCGGAATTCAACGTTACGGTTTGCGCTAAGTAAGTATAAAATTTATTTTAGGTTGCTTCATTTTACATTCTTTTTTTTGATAATTTATACTTATATTTTTACGATTCTTTCTATCTTCAACTTAGAGTATTTTAGCCTTCTCAAACTGGGTTAGTTGCAAATATAATGTTTCTGCTTACATCAGACCTTTGAGTCTACGGGGGACTGGACAGAAAGGACATCGTCGAGCTTATAGTGCAAAGGTCCGATTCTCCAATTCCCCTAAAACACTTATTAACATGTACTCTTCCATGTACATTTCATTTATTTCATTGCTAATGTAGTCCCCGCGTAGAGAATATATAATAAAAAAAGGGAATTAAAGTTTCACGCGTAAATCCAGATTTTGTGGGTAAATTGCCTCTTTGTTTTTTACATTCTAGCCATCTGCCATAAAAATTGTTTTCCAGTCAGACTATTTTTTTTAATAACGAATGAATTTTGTTGTCAGATATATTTTTGGGGAGCCAGTTCACGGCGATGCAAAACTTCATGTGTATGTGAAATGCTCTTTCGCTTTTTACTGTCGTGATGATCGGAAATCCATAAGGGAGAATTTAAAGCTTGATTCAAAAGGATGCGGTTCTCACAAGTTTCGTTTAAGCAATATTTCGAACTTCGATCAGAAAATTATTGTAAACGCCACCATTAGAGAGGACGGCACTGGCTTTGAAGCTGCAGCAACTGCTGACATTGATATTAAGAAACGTGTTAGGGGAAACGACTTTGAGTTCAGCAGCTCCACGAAGCAGAAGCGTTTTAAACCTGGATTGCCTTTCAAGGGTCAGGTAATTTTCAAGTTTAATATTCATTTTTATGATTTTTTAATATTGTTTCAAAACTGTCCCTTCAATAAAATTATTTTCAATTACAGATTGTGAAAAAGAATGATTCACTGACAACAGAGTCAGATGTGATGCTTTGCTTGGTGCTAAGTCACGGAAAAAAATGCTCCAAAATTCGTCTTAAGGAAGGTGTGGCAAATTTCATAATTTCTCCCATTTTAATAGAAAATGAAAGAAATTATAGCGTTTCTCTGCATGTAAGTTGTAAGTTATCTCCTGGATAAATCGAGATCATTGTTTCGGTAAGATATGGTAGAAAAAAAGAATTTGATAGCCGTCATAGAAGGATGAAATTTAAACAGTTTTTACCGTTCACAATTCAACATCTTCCAACCGCTCTTAAACGAAATAAAATTTTTATTTCAGATGAATTATGCAGACAGATATGATGATTTCAATGTAAAATTAAATTTGATACCTTGGTATTCTCCTACTCAAAGTTATTTGCAACTGGAAAATATATCCAGAGAGGTTTTGAAGTGTAATAGAAAAGCTGATTTTCGCGCTATTTATTCAACTTCTAATCCAGAAAAGATTCCTCAATTTTATTATTTAGTAGGCATCATTATGATAACAAATTTATTGATTTTTAAAACTTGCTTCGGGAACAAATCAAATGTGAAATTCTCTTTTTGAAAGATCAAATCTCGGGGCAGCATTGCAGCAAATGGTGTGCTCACTCCGACATCAGAAAGTATAAAGGAATACCTGACAGACGGATATCACGTTTTGGGAGATGGAAACTTCACTTCGGTTAAACAATTTTATTTTTCAATTGACATTTCACCCCTTTATTCACCGCGAAGTTATTTATTGGTCTACTACATTAATCCCAATGGAGAGATAGTGGCCGATACTTTGATATTGATCGTGGAGAAATGCTTGAAAACTCCGGTAATTAATTGATTTGATAAACGATCTTTGTAATAAATATAGAACTTAGGTTTTGCCTAAAATTTTGTGCACATTCGATGATGTTTCAGGTTAGTCTGAAATGGAACAAAAATCAATCATTTCCAGGGGATTTAAACAAACTTGAGATTATAAGTGAGCCTAATTCCGTATGTGCATTAAGTGTGACAGACAGATCTACAAAATTTCTGTCCAAATCACCTCAGTTTAGCAAAGAAGTCATATTTAGATCTCTGATGAAGTTTGAAAATCAATTTGATAGTTCTTATTATCAATCTAAATGTCAAAATGGTAGGTCCTTCGCTGATGTTGTAACCACATCATATTATCGTAAAAACAAGTTAATAATATAATTTTTTTCAAAAGCTACAAGTACGTTATCAGAAGAATACATGGATTCTATCTTGAAGATCCCAGAAGTGGATTCATATTTTGTAGATAGTCTGACAGCATTTGAAGTAAGTTTTCCTTTAAGTAATTCTTTCATAATTTGAACATCAAATTAAGGCAATTGTAAAAGTTCAAGGTTAGTTATTTTACTTCAAATCTTCACTACATTACAATTACACTTAGGATGATATAAATTTATCTTAATACAAATATGTTCAAATGAAAACGATCGTTTTACTACTAAAAAAAAGTGACATTTAAGAAAGCTCTAAATTAAAAGTTATAATTTGAAATAGTCACAAAAATCGATCATAAAGATTATTAAAAAAATTAAAATTTCGTTTATCTACTAAAAAAAAGTATTTAATTTTTTGTTGTATTTATTCTGTCAGGATTTCGGAGCTTTGGTTATAAGCGATTTACTTTTACAAACAAGGCCGTGCAAAGATGGTGTAAGGGTTGAAAAAAGTATGAACAATCGCCAACACAATATTAAAAGTTATGGTAAAAGATTCATTATAAAAAAACCGTATGTTACATTTAAAATTTTATGTAACATTTATCTTGAGTGCAATCGATTTAATTGCAGGGAAGAAAGCTGAAAATATTATGCAGCTGAAAGGGAATTTGATTGACATTCTTTCAAAGCGATGGGAAATGCCTTTAGGTTTCGAACTTCGGAATTTTTTTCCCGAAACATGGATTTGGGAAACAGTAAATATTAGGTTGGTCTGCTTATGGAATTTTTCTAAGCAATTTAAGTATTTTCATCAAACAATGTGCCCCTGCAATTCGTTGCTGCCCGATTGAAACCTGAGTTAGAACTTTTTATTAGCGTCAGTGCAATTTTCCTTTCAATCGTGAAATAAGTGAAAACTTTTAAAATTAAATCCCAATTTTGATGAAACTCTGGATCATGTAAAAGTTAAGACTGGAATATTTACACGTCAAACTATGTAACAGCGATTCCGGAAAATCGGAAGTGGACGTCGTCGTACCTCATACAATCACAGAATGGGATTCCGAAGCTATTTGCCTGTCAAAAGAATACGGCATCGGAGTGGCCGATATAAAAAGAATGACAACCTACCAACCTTTTTTCCTTGACTTTGCCATACCACGTTCGGTGAAGAGGAAGGAAATATTTTACATCCCAATTTCTGTTTTTAACTACGAAGAGCAAGATTTACCAGTAAGTGCGTCAAATTATGGCACGGCGAATGAAATGAGGAAAAAAATTTATCATAAGAATATTTTATGTTGATATAATTATATAAATATGAATATTTTAATTTTGACTTTTCGAATTTTTTTTTTCATCTGCAGATAAAGATCACGTGCGATCCCTCGCATAAATTCAATTTGAAATCCAAAAATTCTCAATTTTATTGTGTAAAATCTAAGTCGAAAATTGTTCACGAATTTATTCTTGAGCCTTCGATATTTGGAGAGGCTGATTTGACGGTCGTAGCTGAAATTGATATGATTTATGATGGAATCTGTGGAAATTATACGAAAAATATCAGGTAAATTAATCAATTCCACATTTTTTGAATTTTAAAAATTCAATAATCATGTTATTAAGTCAAATGTTGCATACATATATATATATATAACAGAATCGCTTTTATTATTCATATTTGATATATTGCAATTCGTATATAAAAAACGCTTTAAGGGGTTAATTTTTGTCGTTTTGGTTTTCTATATTGTATCTAATTGCAAGTCAAAATTAAGATAGATTTAGACCAATCTGTGATTCAGGGACACGGTCAGCAAGAAAACATTCATAAACCATGAGGGATTTCCTACTGAAGATATTAAATCAGGTTTCATTTGCGGTGATAATAAGAACTTTGAAAATGAAGTGAGTTGGAGTATGAAAGTTCCGGCAGATATAGTCGAAAGCTCTGTTAGAGTGGATGCCTTCGTCTGCGGCGACATTCTTGGCCCATCAGTGACGGTATTGATGAGTAGAAATAGAATACTTAAAAAATATATTGCTATCTCAGAAGTATCAATATATATTCATTTCTGATTTTTTGACAGAATATCGATAAACTGGTAACTTTGCCAACAGGATGCGGCGAACAAAATATGATATTGTTAGCTCCAAATATACTAATATTAGAGTACTTATTGCTCACAAAGTCCAATGAGCCTGAAGTGATAGAGAAAATTTTGAAAAACTTAGATCTCGGATATCAGAAACAACTGAATTACAGGCACAAAGACGGATCCTACTCTGCCTTCGGAGAAAAAGATGAGAAAGGATCTATTTGGTTAACATCCTTCGTTGTGAGATACCTTAGCCAAGCTCAGAAATTCATTCATATAGATAAAAACGATTTAAATATTTCCGTACAATGGATTTTAAAGCATCAACTAGAAAATGGATGTTTCCCCGTGGTAGGCAAGATATATCATAGAGATCTGAAGGTAAATAATATTTTTCTCATCCGTCACAAATTATGTGGGATGAAAAAAGTCTAATACTTATATGTTATAATAAAATGAGTTTATTATTATAAATAATAAGTTAAAATATTTCTATAACATATGGCACATCTAAAATTGATAAGATTGTTAAACATTTTTTTAGGGAAAATTTTTTGAAAATGATTCATCGAAAGCCCTTACGGCTTATATTATTATATCCCTGATTGAGGCAGGCTTGGACCCAAAGTCATCGCATATGGCAAATGCAGTATATTGTCTGAAAGGAATTGAACAGTCTTCCGGGATCTACGGTGATCTATTGACAACCTATGCCCTACTCATGTTAGGTGAAACCCGAGATGCTCAAGCCATGATGTTTGAGTTACTAAAAAGTGCCAGCAGAGCATATGGTCTGATTTGGTGGGAAAATGATGGTAATTTGCAAAACATACTTCTTTTGTTGTATCACTAAAGAATTTTGGAAACTTAATTAAAATATGACTTATAAAGACAATCAAACAACCTTAATGTACAAAATGGCAAAAATTTAATCACAATCATTAGCAAAACACAAAATGATATTTAAAAATTTTTTAAACACGATTCATGTAAAACTTCTTATTTGGTCATTCTGTACCTTAATGTAGTACAATTCCATAAATTTTGCACAATCGCATTAATTTTCGGGGTAATATTTAATTCAAAATTTCAAAATAATTTTAGACAACTCCTCAATTGAATCATCGGTTGAAATGACATCCTACGGTATTCTGTGCCTCCTCAAACTGGGAGGCTCTCATTTCACTGCAACAGCTTCAGATGCTGTTAGATGGATAATGCAGTATCGTAATCGGAACGGAGGATTTGTTTCAAGCCAGGTACATGCTTAAAGAAGTAAAGTATTTATCTTTTGAGTATGTACTTTCATATTTGCTTCAAAGACGATATAAGTTTTCAGGATACAATTTTAGCCTTGGAAGCTATTTCCAAACTATCTTCGAGTCTGCCAAGGATAGGTGATTCAGATAAATTATTAGTGAAACTAGAGACTGCCTACAGTAATTCATCTTTTGATTTGTCTAAGGACAATATGCTTTTACAGCAACATTATTCGATACCATCGTATTTGACTGACGTGAAATTTTCAGCAACCGGAAAAGGATGTGTTCTTGTTCAAGTAAGCAAATTTCCTTTTTTCAGCCATTTATGTTTTTACGATACCGCAAGTTTAAAGTTTATTGGTGTTTAATTTATGCAAAAGATTATATTCATTAATTATAGTAAGTTTCTTAGACTATTCTCAGATATAATGTTCGGCGCGGAATTCAAAATAACCAACTCAGAATTCAACTCAAAATTGACTCCATATCTGACATAGACCAATATTTCGTCACAAAATTCAATGTATGCGTTCGTCAAAAGTCTGGAAGCGAAGTTATAAAAATGGCAGTCCTCGAAGTCTTTATGGTTTCTGGATTTTATCCTGATCGGGCATCTCTCTATAATATTCCAATAACAACTAAAGGTAGGAATTGTATGGAGAAGTTAGTGGTATATATATACGGGAAATAATTCCACAAACTAAAAAATATATCAATAAAAATTTCAAGTAAAAGTAAAAGTAAATTACTTTTCATAATATAATTTAGAATATTCAGTCTCACATATCATTTATTCTTATTCATATAAGCATCCAATGATTTTACAGGGGTTCGAAGGTGGGAAGAGTATGAAGAAAAAATAGTATTTTACTTCGAAGATTTAAAGCAGAAAAAGGTGTGTGTGCAGTTTTTGGTAAATCAAGAAGTATGTGTAGAGAAAACAAATCCAGCATTAATTAAATTATATGATTATTATAATCATAAACGTGTTACTACAGTGGTATGTTCCATTCAGAGTAATGAATCTTATAATTTTATTGAATTATTTTTTACGTCATCGTATGATGTAATTTATGGATCTGATCGATGGAAATGTAAAAAAAAATATTTGCAGAAATACAGTTTACAACCGGAATGCAATAATGGATCTGAAAACTGGCTTAATGCTTTATCAACGAAACAGATATTAGAATCGAAAAATAATATACAACAAGATGGTTATGCAAGTCAAAATTCATATCCCATTGCTTCGCGTGTTTATCAAAATTTTACCGATTTCGTAGACGTCGGATATGATTTGGAGGTACCAGATGAAATTGGACCATTGCCTGTCTATGTACCAAATCCATTAAATAACACACGGAGTGAGTTGGCAAAAGTTGTAGTAGTTGTAATCTGCAAAAACGTTGTGGTCTAAAGGAATTCTTTATTTGCATATTTATAGGATTTTCCTGATAATGAGAATTATGATTATTAATATAAGTAAAATAAATTTTCAGGTTTAAATTGTCCTCTTTGTCTGAATGTGATACCAGACATTTTTCCAAATCTATATTGTTCGGCAGAACGTATTACAAAAGTTAAAGTTCTCAATGAAAACTTGTTTGAAATTCTCTTCGATTTAAAAATTAAATCAAAAGCAAACCATTCAGAAAAAATAATTTTCTACACCGTAAAGAAGGAATGTTTTTGTCAATTTCTGGAAGACGGTAATGTTCCTTATTATAGAGGACTATTATTTTCCAGACGTCGCTTCATGTCAATTATTATGAAGCCTTTAATTTCATGAAAAATATTTAATTATACACTTAGAATATATAAATTTTTTTTTAAAAAAAGTCAGTATTAAAAAGATGTAAGGTAACAAATAATTTTTTTATAATATTTCAGTAAAATCCATTGTGTTAATTATTGTCACACCAACTACACACTCTCAGATAAATGATGCAAGAGAAATTAATTTGGATAATTCTACAGTAATAATTAATTTAAAACAGAATGATAATCTATCAGAACATTTAAAGGAGGCAGCAGCTCAATGTCGAAACTAAAAGTTTATGAATAAACCATGATGTCCGTTTCTATAAACTATACAGAAAAGAAATATTTTTATGATTCCCTTTTTTTTACGGATTAAATTTGTAATAAAAAATTATACATTTTTCATTGAAGCTTAGATTAATAATTCTTGTCTAGAAATATAAAGAATACATAATGTTTAACGAACAATTATTATAAATTAATTTATTTACAATTTCTTTTCCAATCTTAAAATTTCATTTTTACCTCTTAAAAAGATTTTTTTTCAACTGATAACGATTTTTAACGTCCCTGTCCTACTCTAAAACTTTAATTACTTAATTTTATTTCATAATTTAGATATCTGTTCTTTCAATTGTTTAGTTGTTTTGAAAATAAAATTAAATTTTATAATTTAGAAAATATTTATTTCTTTGCCCAATAAATTAGTTTAAAGAAATAATAATTGAAGGCTTAATCCTAGACACTTTATCGGACGTAAATATGAAATGCATTAATTTGTATTAAATTTTAAAAAAGCCATATAAAGAATAATTTTATTTTTATGTAAAAATTATTTCGTGGAATTTTCATATAATTAAATTTTATAAAATTCAATTTAAATAATTAATGTGCATTCCAGGAGGTTTAAAAAGGAGGAATATTAAAAAATATTTCTTAAAAATTTGTAAGTATTCCGATAAATATAGCTTTTTCTATAAAACAAATTCTTAGGGAAATGAAATTTTACTCAATAATAATATTAAAAACTATTATAATCTATTGTGTAAAGTAATTTTATAGTTATCTATTTATTTTATATATTCTTAATTTATTGTAAATGAGAATAAGTTAATTTAAATGTTGTATTTTTTTTTCATCACAAAATTTAAATTTGTTTTCAATAATCAAACTTATTTCATAAGCAATAATATAAAACTTAAATGAAATTCAAATTCAAAATGTAATATTTATGAAAGAATCAGATTTTAGGATTGTATAATCCATCATTGAGGAAGCTTAAAAAAATGAAATTATAAATATTTGTAACAAAATTTTTTTATTACTAAATAATTTATAATTGTTTAAAAAAATTTAAATGAAAGACACTAATTTAAAAAAGTTTAATACCTGTAATGGTTGCTTAATAAACAATAATGTATGTTTTAGTAAATATGGCAAAAAAATATTTTTGTGCAATATAATTAGAAGAAATATAATTTCATAATTCTGCATATAAAGATAATTACTTAGTAAAAGCAAACTGTAGGTAATTATAGGTTAAAAGTTATAGAACTGAATAACTTTATGACTATATTATTTACAATATTTTACAGTTGCAATGCAGAAAATTTCTTAGATTCAGGAAAAAATATATTGTCAAGAAAAACAGTACTCAAAGAATTATTTATAATGTTTCTGTAAAAAATATAATTTTTTAATTGAAAATATTATATTGGCCTGGTGTTAAATATCTTTTGCCTTTAACAAGAAATGAATTAATATCTCAATTTTTTTGGAAATAGCTAAATTTCACTGAATCAAAATATTTGAAGTGGTTTGTCTTATTTTTTAAAAAAAATTTAAACTGTGAGAGACAAGACAATATGAAGTATATAAATTAAATTATTAAGTTTTAATTAAAATTATAAGATAAATCTGGTTGTATCTAATATACAAAAGCAATTTTTAAAATAAAATGGAAGTGCTTTAGGTCAAATTAAAACACAAATATATATTTACACTTTTAAATATAATAGTACTCTAATATTTTAATTTTTCATTTTATAATAGCACATTGCCACATATCTTTGGTTAATTTATGCATAATTTACTAGGCCACAGCTTAAATGAAAATCATTTATTTAATCAAGACTTTCAAGCTGCTTTTTTAATAAGAAAAATTTCTCTGGAATAATTATTTTAATGAAATTAATACTTTTTCATTATTTTTACATTCAATTAATTAGAGTCAATTTTTTCACTTTCCTCTTTGGAATCTGACCAATAAATAGGATTTGATATTTGTATTAATCTTACATAACCATCACCATTATCATTTGTTGCTATTTCTTTAAAATAGTGACATCCTCTTGGTGTTGAGAAATTATCTTCTTCATATGGTGGTGCTAATATATCCAAAAATGCTGCAGGCCCATTTATACATTCTACTTCATGAATACTTCTTTCAGTTGGAGTTAATGTACAGCAGCTATCTTTATCACTTACAGTATTTTCAGGATGCTTAATTACTTTAAGAGGATTTTTATAAAAAAAAGATTTGTTTTTAATTGAAACCGATGTGTCTAATTCAACAACACTGTAATTAGTTACTTTAATAATTCCTTTAAGAACTTTTAGAATTCCGTACATACAAGGATGATCGTGTATAGGTAATTTAGCACCTTGTTTTAAAACAAAAACACCTATACTTACATCCTTGTCCTCATACATGCATAAATATTCCACAGGATCAATTTTTGTCTTGAACGTTTTACTCCTTAATTCCTGAACTTCAGTCTTTTGTAATAAAAATTTCGGTAGTTTCAGATCTTTAATGGTTATATCATCAGTTAATGTCTTCAATAAAATTAAATCATTCTGCAGAGGCTCTGGAAAAATTTTATTTGTCCTTTTAAAAGTTCTGAGAGCGTGCTGGATAATATTTTCTAATTTATTCGCCATATCTATTTATGTAACAATAAGTCTAATAAAATCCCTTAGATGTCGTCAGTAGCAATTGCTAAAAAATTTTCTTTCAGTTGGTGGCTCTGAATCAACGGTCGTCAACGATAGATATGCATTCCTGTTACAAAAATGTGTAAATAAACAACACGCTGGAGCGTGTTTACGAAGTTGTTTTAAACTTTGCAATATTACATAATTTACAGAATTAATCACAAATATTCATTAAATTAATTGCATTTTATTATTGTCATCAATAAAACTTAGGATAATTAAGCGGATCATGAACTGGTAAGTTATGGGCGTGTACCTGTATTTTAGGTACGGCTGTACCTGAATTTATGAATTCGTAATAAATTTGAAGAAACATTTCTTTCTTATTGTTGTTTTATGTCAATGCTGAAGTTAGTGAAATATGTTTTAATTTAATTGAACCATAATGATTTTAAGAAGTTATGATTTGACAATTCAGTTCGGGTATAACCTAACATGATTTATGCTATTTTCAAAATGGCGGCGTCCAGATTTTGGTCATCATTGGGCAACAAATTGTTTAACTACTTGGGTTTAAATCTCACATTCTATTCTTATTCATATTTTGGTAAATTTTGTCAAGAGTTCATAATCTCTTTTAATAGCTTTCAAGTATTTAACGTTTTTTCTTTCATAATTGTCGGTTATAACGCATTATAGTATGAAGACTGAGAATAATTCCCCTGAGAATGATTCATTTTTGGCATGGACTAAATCACAGAGAATATCTTCTCAGTTTCTTCAATTTGTTCTCTTAAGTATTAATTTTTTTTAAATATAAAATTTAATTAAATTGCATTATTTATTATTTTCTATTAGCATATTTTTTAGCTGTGTGAATTTTAATAATTTTTGAATTATTAAAAGCAAATCAAAATTTCAATTGACTTATTAAAGATGTGCTGAGGTGATGTGCGATTATTTCAATCGCATGTTTTTTTTAAGAAAATTAATAAAGTTCATAAGAATTTCTATCTCCGGTTCTTATTTTCGGGTTTCACTATGTATATATATATATATGTGTGTGTGTGTGTGTATGTGTGAATGCAGTTTTGTGTGCGTTTTTTATATTATGAATATTATAAACATCTTAAATTTAGCGTACTAACGTAGAACTATTTAAAGTTATGGCTATAAACTATTTTCTTTTATTCATATTTTGATCTTTAATAATTTTTATTATTAAAGAATAATTATTATTCATAAAATTTCATGTTTAGAAATCGCCATTAATTTTGCTTCACATTTTTTTCAATAATATTAGATTAAAGCAACGTTAAAATGGTGAATCATTCATTTAATTGCTCGAATTTTACGATATTGAAGTTGGCGCGTGGTCGAATTAAATCAAATTATTTACTTTCAGAAAATCAATTTTTTTCATTAATACCAAGAGAATTTGATTTCTGTTTTTTAAATGGATTTTCTAAAATTTATGTTTTGTTTCACATTAGAAAACCAGAAGTTTATTTGTTCCATATATAATATAATTTATTAACCCAATTAATTTTCTTAGTGTTAATGAAAATATTCTACACATTAATTGTTAATAGACGCATGTTTTTCTACTCAATTATTTGAGTGTTTGAAAAAATATATTATATTCTTAATCAAAAATTGAGAGAATTTAATCATATTCTAAAAATTGATTTAATAGGTAAAAGTTATATTATTAGGCGCATCATTTGTTCGTGTTTAGAGGAAAAATTTGTATCATTAGGCGCATCATTTGTTCATCTTTAGAGGAAAAATCACTCTCAATATTGCAAATGCATAATATAAATTCACCATTTGTAATCTCTTATACATTTTTCTCTCTCCCCTAGTTCAACTTGAAATCAGCGAAGGTTTCACCCTATTTCAAACACCCTTTTGCTAGCACACCCCTGTTTTCATCCAATTTTGCATTTATCCAAAATTTCCGCAGAGCATTAGTTTCAGAAAAATAAAATGATGTTTACTCAGCAGGAGAAAATTCGTGTCGTACATTTTCATAATACATCTGTTAACAATAATAATTTCGTACATTTCTAAATTAGTCGTTCGAAATAGTCATTATTCATACTATACTTTTTTAAGTACTGGCATTATCAGAATTCTTAATAAAGAAAAGTAAATAACTATAAAAATTACAAAATAAAATAAAAGATATATATATATTTATATCAATAAAGTTAAAGACTGCAAGTTCAAACTACAACTGGACAAATATTTATTGTCTAAATAAAGTAGCCTAAAGAAATATGAACTCAAATTTTATATAATATGATTTTATGCTCCTAATCTTATTTATAGACCTAAGTGTAGAAGCATGAAACATTGTTCTTATTCAAAAGTAGGTTTTTTTGAGATTGTGTATCAATATTAGAATCCTTGGATAATATAATAGTAGTTTTCTACTTTTTTACATCAGATATTTAAGAATAAAAGTTGAATTTTCACCTTCCTGTCATTAAGATAAACACATTTAAAAACTGAAAATTCAAAAGAACAGCTGCTCACCATATTTTGAGAGAACTTAAAATACTAATTGGGATCTGATTAGGGGGCTAACTGCTAAATATTCTAAAATTAAATCATTTAAAATATTTTTATACTCTGTAATTAGAATAAATGTATGCAGTAGTCCACAGTTATGAATGTATTTTCGCGTAAATTAAGTAGTTTTTTTAAAACTAAAAAGTAATTTTTTTAAAGTCATATTTGTGGGTGAATTAATTTTAAAGCAGGGTGTAATAATTTATATTAAAATTAATATGTTTATTTAGTCATAAAAAGAAAAAATGAAAAATAATATAATTGAAGATGACATTTTGTAGTGGACAATTATTAAATATAGCATGATCAGAATGCATAATGCTCTAATGAAAGCAGGGGTTAATTAATTTCCCAATTTTAAAAATTTAATTCTTATGGTTTTACGCATGTGTAAATAAGAGTATCAAATCTAAAATCTTTTAATTTTATTAGAGGAATAAACTAAAGAGTAGAAGAAATTATAAAGGATGGTATTAGATTTTCCAAAATTATCGTATGATATATTTGAATAAAAAGGTATTAAAAAATTTACATATTGAAAATGATCTTTTATTAGTAGAAAATACGTTACCATTTACATTTCTTTTTTTTTCAACAGATTTTCTTTAAAACTTTTACGTCGGGTGACATCATGATGATACTGAATGGTTGTTTATTATAATGATTTTTAATATTTTACTTCAGCATATTTAGTACGAAAGATACCTCAAAAAATTCCGGAGACAGGTGATATTCGAAGTGCGATATACATTCTCGATCACAATCATATTTTTAATGAAAATATCTTTTGATAAATTTGCCATGCATTTTTTTAATGTTAGTTTCCAAGTCCAATCCACACCAAATAACTGAATTAAAATCTCTTTTTTGGCATAGCTTTAGAGAAGAAACTAGTATGGAGGGGGAATGTAAAAATGTGATGATTTTATAAGAACAGATTATTTTGAAAATCTGATAAAAACAATTCTGAACGCAGAGAAAATTCATACTCTTTTCTTTAGATTCCCGAATAAATATATTAGTATATTTCAGTAAACAGTAATATTTGCTTTTATCAGTCGGGCTTTTTAGTGATTAATATTTTGACTTTCCTTTTTGAAATTTATTTTTTCGGGCTTTTCTTACCGGATTTTCATTTTCTGTCGTTCTTCAAATTACGTTAAGAGAGTAATATTATTTTTCTGTCAATCTTTAAAAATATATATTTTAAAATGACATAAAAAAGTTTTTTTTTTGTCTTTAAATTTACTATATGGGTTTTGTAAATTTGTAATGAATTTGAATTTTTTAAAAATTCAAGACATATTTTTATAACATGAATAAATTTTCAAAAAGAAAGAAATTTGAATATTTATAATAACTATTAATATTCACTGTTTTGGTTTTGTTTATATTATTTTTTGATTGGTTACATATATAAAAAGCGGTAACAATTTGTCAGTTAATAATTCTTTTATTGACTTACAGCAGATCAACAAAATTTATTTTTGACCGAATATCCCTGATTTTCGACTTTTTTGATTTGAATATTTAGTGTTTACAAGCAAATTCACCCTTTACTTTCGATGTTATATTAGGTTTCATTTGTTTATTATCTGTCAGACTTGTTTTTCCTTGGGGGATAAATGTAATACTTCCTTCAACATATGAAATCGTAAAAAAATTTATCTGTGGAAAATGTAGTTCTTGCATTTGCTTTGTTGTCGTGAATTTCAAATTGATGCTTTTAATATTCATTCATTGCGGCTGTCATTTTTGAAGTCTAGAATTTTCTACGCATCAGGATTTTAGACTTGTTTTTATTTTATTATAATTTGAGTTAATGTATGTATTAGTGTTTTGATTATTTAAACAATAATTTTAATGCAGATTTTGAATTAACAAAAATTGTATGTATCTGTCAAGGAATTCAATTGTGAGAAGTTGTTGAATATTCTAAGTAAAAAATTCATTTTTTTTTAAAATAAATAATTGTTTTTTTTACGAAAAATGTGAAAGCAGTTATTTTGCTTTCAATCTATATATTATTTTCTAATAACTTTGTTGCATTTGGGGAAATTTGTAGAACAAAATTTTTTGAGAAAAATGAGAGAAAAAAAATTTTTCAAGAGAAACGTCCAAAATATATATGTACTTGATACACTTCGGGTGATATATACATTTAAAAGTATGTATTTGTTTCCTGTACTGTATTTTCCTTTCGTTCTTTGAGTACTTTACTCTCGTATATAATACGATATAATGAATTTCAGCTGGAACGCATAGATAATTATTCGTGGCATGCCTTTTCATTGTCAAGAAACAGCAAAACATTTAATAACTTACAAGAATTATAAAAATTATTATATGTTTATATTTATTGTTAAAAAAAGTAAGTGTTTTCGAAAAAATTTTTAGTTAATTATGTAAATATCAGTCGGATATCTGCAGATCTGGTGGTGAAAATAATTGAGATTGGAGAAAATAAAATTTTAATGTTTCAAAATAAAGCTCGATTCTTAAATAATTAATTAGCGCATTTTCTTGTTTAAATTCTTCGGGTAATTTTTATTCAAAATGTGGCATAAGATTTAAAAGCCTATAAAAATTAAAAATTTCAAATTTTTTAAATAAACTCTGTTATGAAAACAGTGCCAATCGCTAAAGTTCCGAGGAAATTGTTGGAAGCTGAATATTCTCCAAGTCCAATGGAGACATTTTTAACCGAGCAAAAGGTTAATTTATTTTTAACTTTTTCTTATAAAATCTGTTTATTCGATGTTTATTTTTATAAGTTCATAAACGAAAGTCTTTCCTTTAATAGTATCTTTTTAATCCAGCTCTTAGTATTGGAAAATGCTTTCCTTATAAGGACAACGTTTACTTTTACAAATTTTATATTCTACTGATACCTTTTCAATAAAGTTTTTCAGTTTTAATTGTTTCATGCCTTTGAAGTCAATTTTTAAATTATAGCGCCGATTTTCGATGAGTAAATATAAAAATTTTAAAATTGAGTTTTATTCCAAACAAAACTGAAAACTCCATTTTATAATGATTCACGTTGAAACAATTATTTTTAAATCGAAGTTTTATAAATTTATAAATATTGTAAAATATATCAATGTTTTGGTTTGATTTTCAATTTTTGACTGAACCCCTTCAACGGTCATAGATTCCATAAAATGAAAATATGAAATTTCGTTCTATACTCATTTTTAAATCTTTTTTATTTTGTAAAGTATTATTTTACTAATTCTTAAAAAGAATTAGTATTAATAACTCCCGAATTCAAAGGATTTAATCACTTTATGTCAGTTAATGTTTCATAATTATTGATAATTAAATGATGGGAGTCAAAAGTTAACAATCTTTAAACCTAACCTGTACTAATTCTTTTTAAGAAATTTAAAAAAGTGTATTTAATTTTAAAGCTGATTCTTAAAAATTTAAATTTCTTCCTTTTATTCCTTAAGTAAAAAAGATTACCCTAATAATTTCAAAAATGGCTCTGAATAATTCATCTTATTATTTATATTTTGATTTAAATATTATGATTAATTAAAATTTTTATTGAAAGTAACTTTTTTTATGCAATTCAAATTAATTTGATTCGAAAGTCAGATTTCGGATAATTCTTGAAAATGAAATAAATACAGAATTGATTATTTGAAAAATGGATGATTGAGGCGAACAAATGAGTTTTATATTTCTTTAAAAATAAGGATATATCATTCATCCAAGTGGAAAATTTTAATCGTTCTGGACAGCTTAATTGTTGGGTGGACTCTGATGAAACTTCGTATTATTTTAAGGGACTCTAGTACAAAGTAATGTTTTTTTAAGATGGAAGTCTCATGCTCATCATGTTCGAGTTGTTTGAAAAAAAGTTTAAATACTAATAAATTTATTGTGTGATTTCTCTCTCTTCTTTAAAGAAAAAATAAAAGTTCAAAAAAATAATTTTACCATTAATTGCTTTTGCCTTTTTTCGGCTTCAAATATCTATTTATTTTTTTCTTATTTAGCTTACCCGACTGATTGATAATTTCTCAATATTATATAATAATAAGGATGAACATGAATAAAGCACTAGATAATTATTATTTTTTTATGAGTATAATAATGGTGATATTAATGATGAATTTGTATGAATAAAACAACGAACTACAGTTTATGTACTAAAGATATCTTTGGAATAATAATGTAATTAATTTTCCGATTCTGTTTTGATCCTTTATTTCCCATATTATATGGGATTTCAAAAGAACCTTTTAAACAATAAAGAACTTTTCTTTTAGATTGCAAACTTTCTGTAAACTTCAAATTGAAAGTTAAATTTTGCTCAATTCATAGTTTATATCAAAATTATATGAAAATAAAAATAAGAGATTGAAATTTTAAATTTAGAAGGAGAACTAGTTTTTTTAAAATTGTAATTAAATGAGATTATTGATTTTGTGTATAATTTATGATTAATTATGTGAAAAAAAGTGACAATAGTGATTTGAAAAAACTTAAAATAATTTTAATTCAGTTGCTCTTTAGTAAAAAACTAAAAGTAGCAATAATAATAATTGTATTTTTATTATCTAATTGATGTAATTTAAAATACCCTGCAGTAAATTTAATTTTTTATTGATTTTCCATTAGATATGATTCAGTTATATTTTAATGATATCAATTCTGTGAAATATACTTGGCGAATCAAGCTGTAGCTACAATAAAACTTGAGGTAAAAGTATTTAAAAATTCTCAAAAAATATTTAGGAATCTTTGGCAGCATAATTTTTAGTAACTTGAATTGTATTTTTCAATAAGTTTCATTACCGTCATAACAATGGTACTGATTAATTGGACTCATGGTTTCTAATGGACTAAATTAAGGGTCGTTTCATGTATAATAAAAAGATTGTGTATATAATTGTTTACATGATTTAAGGTTCTATCTTTAATTTCATAAAATACGTTAGTAAAAATAGGAAATGGCCCATGGTATTTTTATTACATAGGTGCATCTCCATATTACTTGTCATTTTCACTTAATTTTATATTACATTGATATAGTTCGGTTCATAAATTTTTGAATTTAATATAATAAACGTTTAAAAACTTTAATTTCATTACAATTTAATGATCTAATGGTTCATATTTAAAAATGAAAATTCAGTGTTATTCACCAACAATTAATTAAAAATATCTTCCTCGTAAAGATATATATAAGGGGATAATAAGTAAAAGGAATAATGCTTTAATATTTATTTTTAAAGATATTTGACAAAATATTTTACCTGATAATTGTTATAATTAAGTGATTGATCTTCATTTTTAAAGAAACTATACTGTTCATTTCGGACTTGTTAGAGATTAAGATATTTTCGCTCAATTAATTAAATCTCATAAAATTAGTTAATGAATTCTGTAAAAAAATTTTAATAAATTCTTTAACAAAAATATAAATTATAAGAAAATAATATTAATTGTAATGAAAAGTAACTAAATTACAAAATAGAATACTGAGCGAATGGCGCATACAATCTAGTCCTTCAGAAATGTATCAGATATTATATTCGATTTGGTTTTTGTAAATTCGCACTTGCACAAAATCAGTTCAGATGTCGAATCTATTGTTTTCCTTTAAAAACCGGCATGTATATATTATTGTAAAAAAAAGAGCCGTCTGGCGCATTACTATAATTTAGGTGTCTTCAGTAATTCGTGGAATGAAAAAAATTACCTTTATTTTCAAACGCACTGCTATTACACATAAAGAGAGAATTTAATAACAGTAAAGTTCTCAGAAATTTATTAGTGAAAATGAGAAAATGAAAAAGTAAAAGTATTTCTTATAGAATTCATATTTTAGAAAGATTTTCCTTGTGAACGATCTGGAACTATTAGCTACGATAAAGATATTTCCTTAACATTAGCAAATCTCCTTGCACAACGATTCTTTGAGAAAATAGTCGTTTTTTAACTTTTCCACTACTTGAAAAAAATTTTATCAATAACTGCCATTTTCATTATATTTTTTTTTAACTTGACATCGAATTTTTCTTTCCATCTAAAACAAATAACCATGAGTTATTTTTAATTAGTTGCTGCTTTTTAAATAACTATGATTCTAAATAATAGTGAGACAGTTTTTTAAATCAGGTTTTTCCAACTTTACTTTTAATGCCGGACTTTGGGAATTATCCTAACTGCTAATTGTGGAAAGCTATCATAATAGGGCTATGTTTTTTTGCAACATTCGATTCTTTTTCCCTCACGTTTGTCTTTTCGTGTAATCGACATATTATTTCTCTGATTATTAATGTTAAAGGCATAACGAGGAACTGAAAATGTTGAACTTTAATAGCAATGGACTTTTTTAAACTCATTAAATTTAGTTGATAGAATTGGAACTTCAACTAATATAACATTTAACAATTATTTAATTCATTTAACATTCAAGAACTTATTGATATTTTATACATCAATGCTGTATATTTCTTTACAATATTCTTTGATTGAAGAGTAAATTCAAGTTCACTTATCTGAAAAATTGTCAATAAATTCATTTTTTTCAATAATTTATGTATTTTGATCGTAAATCCAGGTCGTATAAATAAGAATATCTGTTATTTCGATTTTTATAAATATTTTATACGTCATAGTGTTATATTTATATAAATTAAAACTGTAATTGAAAATAGTCTGAAATAATTTCATTTTATGAACGTCATTTCGACCCTTCAAATTTCTCATTTCCCTTAAGACTAGGGGGAGAAAAATGCTTTCTAAATCACCCTAACAGATCTTTGAGGTAGTTAAAATTTAAATATATCTATCTTAAATTTAGCATGTGACATGTATTAAAAATACATGGAGACTACAAAATTAAAATGTTGATGAATCATCACGATCTTTTTAATAAATTTAATACTTTAGTTTGTAAAATCAGAAAATTATGAGCTTTACAGTACCACTAATTTAATCATCATCCAGTATTATATCGCTGCTTTTAACTGGTAATTTTATATTTGCTTTACGAAATTTTTTTCACCCGTTTTTATGAATGTTTATTTTTCATTGTTCAATTTTAACAGAATAAATATAATTGTCATATATAACATGTGAAATAGATAATTTTTAATTTTACACAATCTTTTTTTCTAGCTTCTTTTATTTTTATTTTCACTGAAATTAAATAATACTTTTTTTTTTAGATACCAAGTAGACAAAATGGACATTAAAATTTGGGTTTTTAACGTTTTTTGTGTTGTTGTGAAAGCTCAAATTCAATTCAATGGACCAGAAGCATTTCCTCGACAACAAGATCCTGAATTTCCTTTTGCACCTAGTGGCCATTTCCAAGACCCAAACTGGAGACTATCTAATTCTGCCAACCCTAACACAGTGGCGAATCCTTTTACTCAGGGGCATCCAAATCAAATTAACTGGCCCCATTCAGGCTTCAATAATTTTCCATGGGATCAAAACAATGTAAATCTTGATAATAATGTTATTATCCGTGAAGCGTAAGTACATTAAATTATTTTTCGGAAATTTTTGATGAATATTTTATTTTTTATTTCGTATATAAATGAAATTTATAGAGAACGGAAAAAAATCTGTTTTCACTGTGTTGAAACACAATTTATATTTAATAATATCTGATATAGCAGTAACTATATTTCATTTTAGTGTATTATCTTATTATTTATGTTAAATTATATTTTATTATTCTTAAAATTATTATTGTTTCTTAATTATTAAGAAATAAGTGAAAATATTAATTAATTTTTATTACACATTTCCTTTATTTTTTAGAACTTATTTCATTGTGGCAGGAAAAGTAGTTCGTCCGGGAACAGTTTATAAAATAGCAGTGAACGTTCTTCAAGCGCCGGTGTCTTTAATAGTTAGGGCTAATATTCAAAGGAATGGCGTAGAAATTAGTGCCGATACAAAAGATGTTAGAGAAGGAATACCAGAAACGCTTTTGCTAAAGGCATACAAATTATTTTTTAAAAATTCAGTTTATTATGATAACATTGTGTATTTATGTTTAGCTCTTGTTACTTTTTAACTAATATTTTTTCAAAAAATTTTTCAGATGCCCCGAACGAGCGTTCAAGGAAATTATAAATTGAGAATTGAAGGAATTTATGAAGGTTCATTGGGCGGCGTGGCTTTCGTGAATGAAACAATTTTGACTTTTTCACAGAGATCAATGACAATTTTTGTTCAGACTGACAAACCTGTTTACATGCAGGGTCAAACTGGTAACACTGCAATTATTAGAAAGAAAATCTTCTAAAATAAAGCTTTTTGAATGTTGTCTATATTGCTTAGATTGTCAAATTATTCATATTGTGTTAGCGGAAGTTGTGTATTTTTTTTTTTCTGTTTACAGTGAAGTTTCGGACTGTTCCGATAAACACAGAACTACGTCCTTTTGATGACGCGGTTGATGTTTATATGCTGGACCCGAATCGCAACATAATGAGGCGTTGGTTGTCACGGCAGTCAAATTTAGGAACCGTCAGTTTGTCATATCAACTTTCAGATCAACCTGTTTTTGGTCAGTGGATAATTCAAGTAATAGCGCAAAATCAAGTGGAAGAAGGAACCTTTCTCGTTGAAGAATATTATCAGACTAGATTTGAAGTAAATGTTACGATGCCAGCCTTTTTTCTTGAAACCGATAGCCATATTTATGGCACAGTGATGGCTAATTATACCAGTGGTGGACCTGTGAGAGGAAATTTGACTTTGAAGGCAACGATTCGACGAATACAAAGAGGCTATCAGAATGTTCGACCGATAGAAAAATACTTAACCTTTGATGAATCTTATCCTTTTTGGTTTCCAAAACCGCAAAATCATTATTATACAAGAGATAGCTACAATACATATTATGGGCAAGGAAATCTTCCTTATTTAACTTTTGTAAGTTGCCACTTGATTGCTATTAAAAAGTGACCTTTATAAAATAATAATGAGAATCATTATTTCAGTTTAATGGTGTTCATCATTTTAAATATCCCTTGTCAGAGCTATCGGGTAATTTACCGTCAGCAGATGGACTTGAAATAATGATAACAGCAACTGTTGGGGATCCGTTTTTAGATGAAGTTATTGAGGGATATTCAACTGCTCGAATTTACAATTCATCAGTAAAAATCACAGTACTGGGTGGATCGCCCCAAGTTTTCAAGCCTTCCATGATTTTTCCATTATACGTAAATATTCAGATTTATTAAAGTTACAGCGAAAAAAAATGTTAATGGAATATCATTCATTTCATAAGTTCAATTTTCGTAGATGGTTGTTTCTTTCCAAGACAATTCTCCTGTACCCCGCGAAAAGTTGATGACAAGCCGCATGGAAGTGCGGGCAACAGCTAATATGAAGTCTGGTGGTCAGAGGCATATCGATTTTAGAGATGTTAAGATGTCATCTGAATATCCCGGCTTCTGGAAAATTGACGTTGACTTACGAACCGAGTTAGGTAAATATTTCAAAAAATTTTTTAATGAATTTTAAAATTTTATTTTTGCTTTATGGTGTATTAAAGTCTAAAGAAACTAAATTATAGTAAACAAAATTTAGGTTATATAAACGATTCCATTTATTAAAGAAGAACGAAAAACTGGGACTATATTTAGTATTTTTTAATATTTTTATTTCATATAAAGGAAGATAACCCATAATCAGTTATGTTATAAGGTTTGCAAATAATTTCATTGTTAGTTACTACAGTTGCCTAAATTTTGAGGTCATTTTATTTTAGGTTTGGAAGAAAATAAAAGAAGTCGATTAATTTTAAATGATATTTATTCTATGAGAGTACAGGTATTTTATGAAGATTCATTCGGTCAGAATGCCAGAACGGAAGCTCTGTTAATATCTCACTTTTCTCCTCGTAATAGACATATTAAGGTTTCTAGTTCGACACAAAACGCCAGGGTAATTATGTATATTTACATATAGTTTTATTTCGTATAGTTATTCTGACCTTTTAATTATCACTTATAAGCTTTAAAATCATAATTTTATATAGACTTATTAAATTTTGTATTATTACAAGTTTTTGTTAGTAAAATTATTAATTAAAAAAAAATTGATTTTCAGGTTGGAGAATATTTAATCCTTCATGTTAGAGCCAATTATTATATGGAAATGTTTTATTATATCATTATGTCGAAGGGGATGATTTTATTAACGGGACAGGAAAAAATGCAGGAAACTGTGCGTACGTTTGCTATACCATTGAGTGCAGAAATGGCTCCGGCTACCACTATTCTTGTTTATCATATCAGTAATTATGGTGATGTCACTGCGGACAGTCTCACTTTTCCCGTTAACGGAATTTCTAGAAATAATGTATGACACGAATTTATTTAAAGCTTTATGAATTAAATTTTTCGTATAATCTTAAAGGTGAATATTATATCGTTAAATTCTTTACAGTTTACGATATTTATAAACAATAGAAAGGCCAGAACAGGAGAGAGAGTAGAAGTTGCAATATATGGCGAACCCGGTGCTTATGTGGCATTGTCAGGTATTGACAAAGCTTTTTTCACAATGCAGGCTGGAAATGAATTGACTTATTCAAAGGTAATTAATTAGTATGAATAATGATTGATTTATAATTATGTATTGTCTAAGACCAATTTTAGAGCTCTAATTTAATGATATAATAATTCTTAGGTTATAGATTCAATGGCCCGATTTGATGAAGACACAAACGGTACAATTTTGTTTTCCTGGAGATCTCGTGAAGGCAATCCAGATGAAAATGTTTATTTCCCTTCATCATCATTTGCAATAGATGCAAATCGAACATTCGAATTTATAGGATTGATTGTATTTACTGATGCGGATTTGCCAAGACTAACTGGTTTTTGCAACATATCTCAAGGTTTCTCAGAATGCCTTAGTGGTGGATGTTATCATATTGCAACGAAATGTGATGGACGCAGGGATTGTGCTGATGGATCTGATGAGTCTAATTGTAAATGATTTTTTTTGCTATTAATAATTATGAACTACAACATTTTTTAATGAATTTTTGAGTATCTGTGATTGCGAAAAATAAAATGAGTATGAATTAGAAAAAATGTTTTTAAAATAACTAAAATAAATATTTATTTAATAATATTATTTATGACATTCATTTCAGGTCCAACATATAATGTAACAGATTTAATGCAATTCAGAAAATTAAGATTTAATCGAATTCAAAGGCAATATGAAAATGTTTGGTTGTGGACTGATATTAACATTGGCCCGCATGGTAGATATATTTTTGATGTACCCGTGCCTAAAAGACCTGTACATTGGATGGTATCGGCTTTCAGTATGAGCCCAACGTTTGGATTTGGAATGCTTCAGAAACCAATTGAGGTAAATTTAATAGAAAAATTATCCTTAAATATAAAATTTGATATTATTTTAAATAATGCTTTGCAAAATTTAAATAACTTTTTAAATCTTTTTCTTTTCTGCATAAGATTAAAATTGGATGCAATTTGATATTAGGTTTTACAATTTTTTATTTCAGTATTTTGGAGTTCTCCCATTTTTCATAAATGTTGAGATGCCAAGAATTAGTCGGCAGGGTGAACAGGTTGGAATTAGAGTAACAGTTTTTAATTATATGAAAAATGATATAGAAGCAACTGTGGTATTGGGAGGATCAAATGATTACAAATTTGTTCATGTTGAAATGGATGGTATAGTCAGATCTTATAATCCAAGAACTTCTTTTGGAGAACATCAGTTTTTCATTTATATTCCGAAACAAGACGCATCCACTGTGTATTTGCCTATTGTACCAACTCGCCTTGGCGACATTGACGTTACCATCTTTGCGGCTACTTTAATTGGAAAAGATTCCGTCACAAGAACTTTACGAGTAGAGGTAGGTACTTTTTTTTCAAAAGAAACTCTAACTTAAAAATATATTTAAACATAGCTATTTGCTTACCATTACAGGCTGATGGTTTGCCCCAATATCGACATGAATCTATTTTGCTGGATCTTAGTAGTCGGGCTTATGTTTTACAATATATGCACGTAAATATCACTGAAACTCCCATTATTCCTTACGAAGAAGATCGTTATTATGTTTATGGTTCAAATAAGGCTTATGTATCAATTGTGGGAGACGTAGTAGGTCCAATTTTTCCAACGATGCCGGTGAATGCAACATCACTCATAAATCTACCTATGGATTGTGCAGAGCAGAATATGTTCAGTTTTGCCGCAAATCTTTACACAACCCTCTATATGAGATATATTAATCAAAGAAATAAAACTCAAGAAAAAGAATCATTTTTTCATATGAACGTGGGTTATCAGAGACAACTTTCTTTTATGAATCCTGATGGTTCGTTCAGTTTATTTAGAACTGATTGGTATGTTATTTTAATTCATAACTTTCTTGAAATTGAAAGGAAAAAATTTTTTGTAAGCATGCGAATTATACTTTTAAAAGTTAATGCATTTTTATTTTATATTGATTTTCTTGTTTATATTACGAAAATATATATACTGAAAATACTGAAAATATAATACCGTATTTGTATATATTTTCATTTTTTTATGTTTAAAAGTCTTTAATGAAATAGTAAGTTTGTAATCTGTTATGAAATTAAACTTCATTTAATCCTATTAGGAATCAGTCATCCCCAAGTGTTTGGTTGACTGCATATTGCGCTCGAGTATTTCAAGAAGCAAGCTTCTACGAGTGGGAAAATTATATTTATATTGATCCGCAAGTAATTTTTAAAGCAGTAGCTTGGGTTCTTCGTCATCAAACGTATGAAGGATCTTTTTATGAAGTGACTTGGTTGCCGGATCGAAAAGCTAATACAAGTTCTTATTGGCCAAACGATTTTATACGTTTAAGAAATATTTCTCTTACTGCTCATGTACTCATTATGTTGAATACGGTCAAGGATCTTTCAGGCGTAAGTAATAAAAAATGTTTTTATTTATAATTTACTTAAATTAATATTACTTGACTTGTTTTTTTTAGGGTCTCGGGGCCAAAGTCTCTCTTGCGCAAAATAATGCTATGAAATGGCTGGAAAAGAATTTGAAACTTGTGAATGAGACTGGAGATCCTTATGAAGTTGCTATTGTAGCTTATGCTTTACTTCTCAGTAAATCTGCATCTGCTCAAGCAGCGTTTGGAATATTAGCTCGGCATGCTCGATATGAGGGAGGATTCGTCTATTGGGGAAAAGAAGCTGTACCTCCACAACCTACTAAGTCTGAAAATCAAAAGCAATTTCTTCTTCCTCGTTTACCATATAAATATGATGCTAGTAATATTGAGACAACTGCATATGCTCTATTAGTTTATACAGCTAGACAAGAATTATTTGTAGATGATATAGTAAAGTGGTTAAATGCTCAGAGATTAACAGATGGTGGTTGGGCTTCAACACAGGTATTCAAATTAATTGAATTTAATTTCGAATTATTTATGTATTAAAAACATTTAGTCCATCATTGTCGAATAAGATATGTGGAAATAGCATCTTACTTATTAGTGCTGCTCTTATTTTACATGGTGCAAAACTTGCAGCCCGTAATGCAAGAATCGCATTTTGTATGAGAACATTACGAAAAACATAACATACTCTCCTTTTCCTAAAATGTATAATTGAAAATAAAAATTTAGATTTACAGTGATTTTTATAATTTTTAATGCAGTTATTTTCTCTATTCTTGTAATTTAATGTTGTTATATATATATATATATATATATAAAACTTTGACTACAACCACTAAGACCAAGATAGCAAGTGAAAAACTTAATATTGAGATAACTCCTTTTTTACACGCCCTGTTCCACATACTACCCTATAAAAATTAAAAACGCTGCTATTTTTCAAATTATATTAGTCTTAAAAAAATTTAAGTTATTGATATTTTAATTTAAAATTAAGATTAACCTATCTTCGACGAATATCTTATCGTTTAATATAAGCTGGAATTTTACTTGCATTTTCAGGATACTGCTGTTGCCTTAAAGGCTTTAATAGAATATACAAATCAGAAAAGAATAAGAGATGTTTCTTCACTTGTTGTTACGATTGAGGCCACAGCTCTTCCAGGAAAAAACTTAACTTTACATATTAATGATAAAAATCGAGCGCAGTTACAAATTTTGGAGATTCCACACGCTTGGGGCACTGTTAAAGTATCAGCGAAAGGTGCTGGATATGCAATTTTACAGATGACCGTGCAATATAATGTCGATATTCCAAAATTTCAGACCGAACCTCCAGTTCGTGCTTTTGATCTTAGAACAAGAGCTCACTTTCATGGACGTAATCAGTCACATATTACCTACAGGTATAAATTCAATTTTAATTTAAATTTACATGTTTATTTTATTATTATATAAAAAAACATACTTCGCATATTTCAGTGCCTTTTTTTACTGGATTTTTAAATTTATCTTAACTTTTATCTTAACTTTAACAGAAGTTTATTCAAAAGCATTTAATAAAAGTATTCCTACAATACATTATAGTACATTATTATTTTTGAAAATTTTGTTAAATGGCTCTGTTGTTTATATTGTATTGTTATATTATTTTGAAATTCTTTGATTAAACTTAAAGCCAAACCTTTATTAAATTGTTTTAAATTTCGTATGATGTTTTAAAAATTTCTAACTATTCTCATTTAAAGTCATTACAGTAATAAACTAAGTTATTTTTTAAAGTTCGAAAAAAATAATACTAGATAATTATGTTTCAGATGCTGTCAGAGATGGACTTATTTAGAAGAATCAGTACGTTCAGGTATGGCTATTCTTGATGTAACAATACCTACCGGATATATTATTCAGCAACAAGATTTGGATTCATACATTAGATCAAGAAGAGTGAGAAATTTGCAAAGAGCTAGATTTCAAGAAACTAAAGTTTTATTCTACTTCGACTACGTTAGTATTAAATTATTTATATTTCTTGAGAAAAATCGAAGAATTAAAAACGAAATTATGCAAAGGAAAGAAAAATACAATTCAATTTTAAAATTATTATTTTTGTTATTTCAGCTTGATAACTATGATACCTGCGTTGATTTTACAGTAGAAAGATGGTATCCAGTTGCTAATATGTCACGATACTTGCCTATTAAAGTTTATGATTATTATGCACCAGAGAGATTTAATGAAACAATATTTGATTCGTTACCGACTTATATTTTGAATATTTGTGAAGTGTGTGGTAGTAGTCAGTGTCCTTATTGTCCAATATATAATATCGCGTCAGTTCTTCACACATATCGCAAGGTTGTTTTTACTCTATCAATTATTGTGCTGCTGCGAAATTTATACCCAACGATTTACTTTATGTCAATTACCTAATGAAAATAATTAAGTTTGAAGTGATTCAAATTATAAAGTCTTTATTTTTTTACACTGCACCAAGACTCGGATTTGCAACCGACTCATGATTTAAACAGTT
Source organism: Ricinus marginatus (assembly GCA_028565995.1). NCBI lineage: Eukaryota > Metazoa > Arthropoda > Insecta > Psocodea > Ricinidae > Ricinus > Ricinus marginatus. The sequence continues at coordinate 105,057 of JAOWBB010006755.1, forward strand.
TTGCAATTTTCTGAAAAATAAATATATACAAAATAATTTTGAAACAGATTTATTAAGACAAATTTGATTTTATTTATACTTAGTCAATTCATTTTAAAAGACAAAAGGAATTGTTTATTGTCTTCCAAAAGTGTCTTTTACGTAAAAATATAGTTTTAAAAGTGAAGTCAAGAATTCACATATTTACTATAGAGAAGAAACATTGATATTAATTGAATTTGTTTAGAAAAAAATTTCTTAATGTTTTTATAGCTTCTCTTTTATTGAAATTACAACTTATATATCTTTAACATCAAAAAAAATTTTTGAAACCAAGTTGGAAACTAAAATAATTAATCCATGTAATACTATTTACAATTTGTATAACAATTTAGCAATTCCGTCATTTTTTTGAATAAATCTAGAAATTTTCTTTGTTAAAATATCTAATTTTATAGTTTCCAATATTTTTATTGTTCAGTATTCTTTATTAATTTAAGATATAAATATATATTTGCTTTGTCAAAGTTTTTAACACAAATTACATTTACTAACAACACAAAAAATTTTATATTGCAAATGATAGTATTATACACCTATTGTAAATATATATAAATAAATATCTGTATACTTTTTATAATTGAATTTACTTATTGAAAGTTTTATATTTGGGCAAATGTAATTTTATCAATTTTTATCAAAAGTAAAGTTAAAGAATTTGTATTCCATATCTATTTAGTTGAATCTGAAATATTTTGTCTTATCTTTTAGAGATTTTGAGAAATTTTCAATTTGTTTTGTAATTCATGAGCTCTTTAACGATTGTCCAATAGATCTATTTGGTAATTTTTTTGATAAAGCTGATTTTTTTTATATATACCTATATATACATATTGCTAAAGATCTATAATTTCTTCTGTAAGTGTCAAATAGTAAATAATTTTTCTTTGAAAGTTAAAATTAATTAGGATTATTGTTTGTCGCTTTCAAGTTGTAAGAAAAAAAAAGTGTTTGACAATAACGTAAATTCTCAAACTATTATGAGCATGCGCAATTATGAGAATATATCTTTCTATTTCAATAATAAGTTTGAGTGTCTAAAATTATTTATTGTTAGTTATTTGCTTAATTTTAATAAAGATGTAATCATAGTGTAAATATATATTATTTAAAACTCACTTTAAAGAAATTTGAGAGAAAAACTAGGAATTCAGAAAAAAATGAGTAATTTTTATTTAGAAAAAAATATGTTAATTTGTAATTTTAATTAAAAAGATATTTCAGCGTTAAATATTAGTCACCGTAAATGAAAAAAGAGATTTGCATTTTAAAAAAAGAAAGATTGATCTCTCCAGTAAAAGTCAAACTTTTAATTTTCGGGTTTTCTAGTCCCAGTGAATATTCACTGATAAAAATTATTTAATCAAATAATTTAAGTTTTCATTTAAATTATTTTGTATAATTGATTATGATTTGAAATATACGTTTCACTTCTAATCAAAAATGTTTAACGATAACACAACTCATTTTGTGATTTAAAAAGATTTTTACTAATCTTATTAACCGAATTTAAAAATAAAATATATTGAGAAAATCTTTAAGATCTTTGTTCTTTATTTTAATCATAATCTCAAAGAAACTTTAAATTTTTGTTGCGAACAATATCATCATAAATCAAATAACTTTGTCCTATATTTTTTGCACTTTGTTCGATAATATTATGAAAAATTCATTTATATCAGAAAATAAATTTAGAATATTTGGCAATTCTTTGTAAAAACAATTTGATATTAATTTGCAAATTCAACTTTTTCATTACACAGTGAAACTATGAAAATGTAGATTTGAAAGTAAGACTTAATTTAATTTTAGTCAAATTAGACTATAGGTTATCACAAGATTTCATTCTGTACTTAGATAATTTTTAAAATATAGTTATTTTAAAACTATTTGGTTGTTTATATAAAACAAAATGTTTTTCAGTAAAATAATATTTATTAATTCATAAACCAATTTGTCATGTTTCTGACTGTGCTACAGTAACAATTTAGTCACTATATACCGTCCATTTTAATTTATTCATTGCAAAATAAACATTTTAAAAATTATTGGAATTTAGTGAATAACTTCTGTATTTTATAGCTTATTTTGTAATTTTTTTTAAATTAAGATAAATTCATAAACCATATATTTATATTCTCAGACAAATATATATTTTACAATCGAAAATTAAATATTTTTACTTTTCAGATCCTATAATAAAACCATTTTCTTTATGTATTTTAGATTATTTGTTATTCATTGACATAAATATTTTCGAAAAATCCAGGTGTGAAACATGCTTTTGTGGATTTCGTGGGTTTTGTCGATAATCCCATACGTATTAAAATTAAAAGTTTAATTTTTTTTAAGAAAGTAAAAGAAATCAACATTTTAAGAAACAAAGTTTATGTGCCAGGCATAATATCATAAGATTACTTAAAATATTTGTATTTTTTAATTATAAATTAATAGTTTTTTATAGTTAATGTACGATTTATTTTAATTTTAGAAGTAAATGCATCATGATAGATACCAAAGATTATATATTGCTCGTTAATGATTTGTCCTATCAATTACGCTTACATTTGGTGATATATTTTCTGTTTGACAAAAAGTTTTTTTTTCTATAAATGTTGCGCACGGAGATCAAAGCTTTGAATACCCTTATTAACATAAAAATGTTTTCTATAAATGTAAGTTTATGCAGTAATACTCAATTACACGACAATAGATTAAATTTTCCTTTTATATAAAGAAAGAAAATAATTTTGACGTGAAAAAATCTTGACATTGCTATCAGATTAGGTTAGGTATAACATTGAAAAATTTCGTTAGTATTTTTATGAAAATTACAAATTATACTCAAAAATATATATACAAAAAAAGACAAAGACCAACATATGAGAATAGAATAACGAGGGCTTTGAAATGGAAGAAGAGTTAGCATTATTTCGATGTACTATTCAATGATTAAAATATAAATATAAAATTAATACAATTAAGAATATCACTGATCTATAAGTTTTCATAATAATTTCAATTTTAAAAAAGTACGCGAAAAAAACATTAAAAGAAAATTTTAAAAGAATATTCCGCGAAATTTAGATGTGCACATTAGCGCAAAGATCTGTGTTTCAAAACAATATGCAGAACTTTATTTTTTACAAATGGCTGCTGCCAGTGGTGCTGTGAATGAAACAACTGAGGGAGATTATGGTTGTCCAACGAGGTAAACATAAATTTGTGACATATGAAAATAGTATTTTTAAAATGACTGATTAAATTCTCTTATAATGTGACCTTACTGAGAGTGAATCCAGTAAGAAAACTATCTTTCGTTCGGTTTGGATTTATATTCTTATTTTATTGTATTTTTTCAAATTATTTTTTTTTACAGTTTTTATATTCATCGAAATTATTGTAAAAATAATTATTGTTATTTATTGGATTATTAAAACGCCTTTTCAGTATATAAATTTTGAGTCGTTTTTTCAGCATGTCTGAGGAAATTCATAAGTGTTCACAATATCCAGCTGCCATGTACAGTTGGATTGACATAACTGAGGAATTTAGAGAAGCTGTTAAAGAATTAGAGCTAGGAGAACTCCTCCACGACAATCTTTTTGGATTGTTTGAAGCAATGTCGGCAATTGAGATGATGGATCCAAAAATGGATGCTGGAATGTGCAATAGGGATTACAAACCAACTAGAACATTTGACCAATTAGTAGAGGTGATTTTTATTTAAGAAGCAGCATTTAGAATGCAATCAGTAAATTTTTTTTCAATATCAGTTTGGAACTAGATTTGTTCTTTTTAAATTATAAAAGTTTATAAGTTATAAGAACTATAAATTTTGAACCATAAAAGAAAATTGAAGAATTAAAGTGAAATGAATTAATACTTGAATACTTAAAAAATAATTCAAAAGTGTATATTTTTGCTTTCTTGCTTTTGTAAATTCTGACATTTTTATTTTATTTTCAGTCTGGAGTATTGAAAATGGATAATTTATCTCCATCAGAATGTATAGGTATAATTGATTCTACCCTTGCTTGTCTAGTTTCTTGGCTAGAAGGTCATTCTTTAGCACAAACTGTATTTACAAATTTATATTTACACAGACCTTATCAGGTGCAAGACAGGGTCATGAAAACATTTGCAATAAGTATGTATAAAATTATAGACATAATTAAAGATTTTATAAATCAAGCATTTGTATTTGAGGATGAAGATTTTCAACCAATGGTGTATGGATATAAATTAAAGCCAGATATTTCAGAATCAAAGACAGTAGGAATGTTGAAAGAAGTTGAAGATGAATTGCAGAAAAAAATGAGAAACAAAACATCAGATAATAATCAATTAGAGGTATGAGTGAATTAATTTGGTTAATCCAGTTAGAATTTATTTAATTTTTCATTATTGGATATAATGATATCCATATATCCAATATGCTATTAAAATATATATATACATATAAAATGTCATATTATTTTAATTAAAGATAATGAATTTAAAGTAAGAGATCTATTTATTTTTAAATTACTTTTCATAACTTTTGTTTACATTTTTATATTTAATATCTGTTATATATTCATAATGATTTTTTTTAGAAGCATGAAGAATTATCTGCACTCTATGTACGAATAAAGTTTTTCCGACTTTTCTATCAAATTCTGATTAGTTTAAATAGAAAAGATCCAGCAAGTGTAGGTGAAGCACAAAAATTATTCTCTAGTTGCTTAGACGCCCTATCAGCTATGCATCGTACAGTTGATAAAGGAATACAGCCAGTTGAAGATAATGACCACTTACAAATGTTGGGTTTTGATCCATTAATAAATCAAAGGCTTTTACCACCGACATTTCCACGATTTACTAAAGTGAAATCGAGGATCGATGCTCTAGAATATATTAAGGAGCTCATAAATAAGTTGAAAATTGTATGCAGAATAACTACTTTTACATCATTTCATAGTGCACTAGTAGGTACTTTTATAGATATAGAAATTTTTATAAATTTTATTACTATTGTTTTAAAAAAATTACTTGGAAGTAATTTCACAATCAAAGTAATTTTTAATTAAATTTAGTTAATGAATTCTAAGGAAACTTTTAAATTAATAAAATGTAAATAATTCTTAGGAAATCTACAAATTATTATTTTTTTTTTAGGACTTTTTTATAGAATTTAATCGCCATGGTCCCTGCATTCTATCTCGATCGATAATGCAACTTCTATATATACCATCATGTAATTTATATTCTCAGTGCAACCGCGTTTTCGGAGCTAAGTTATGTTCGGATGTACTTCGTGAGGCTGCAAAAAATTTTATAGCTCCTCCTGCCCTGATGCCAAAGTCAACTCTCCTTAACAATCCGCAAGCAAAGGAATATGTTGATACATTTCTAAGTCATTGCGCCAGGCCATTTAGTAATTTGTTCCAATTATTTGGTCACAATCGGGCGAGACAACGGGATAAATTAGCTCATTTATTGGAGGATTTTGCAGCCTTGCAGGATGAAGCAGAACGCGTCGATGCATTTCTCCACAATCTTGCGCTCAAATCCGAATCTCCAAGATCGCATGTAGCCTGTTTTGGTACTTGGGTTCTTTACCATACCCTTCGGATTATGATAATGTATTTACTTTCTGGGTTAGAGTTAGAATTATATAGTACACATGAATATCATTATATATTTTGGTAAGTTAAAATTTTTGTGTGCGGTAAAAAAATTTCAGTGCTTTTTTTAAGTTGATATAAATGTATAATTCTTCATTCATTGATATAAATATAATCAATATTTCAAACGAAAAAGTGTAAAAAGTAAAACGAAAAAATGGGAAACAAAATAGAATATCTAATGCATTGGAAATTAGTGAGTGTTAGCTAAAAAAAGTGTTTTGAAAGCGTGAAATTTTTTCTTAGCTTATAATTCAGTTTCATATTTACTATTAAAATTCTTGTATATGTTAATAAGTTTATTTAGCGGTCTTAAAAGACTAAATGATTATCTTAGGAAAAAATTTTATTATATGAATAATAATAATAATAATAATAATAATAAATCACTGTTTTTCTCATTAGGTATTTATATGAATTCCTATATTGTTGGCTAGTCTCAGCCCTGTCAAGGGCTAGTAGTTTTTTATTAGAACAAGATTTATTGCCTGATCCACATACGAAAGGACGTGGATCTAAGAAAAATAAGCCAAAGAAAAAGAAGACGCAGCCTTTTGGAAAAGAAATTGCGCTTAATCAAGCTCTTCAGAGTATGTGCGGTGGATACTATAAGGTAGGATCTATAATTATAGAATATTTTTATTAAATTATTTTATTTAATTAAATTTAAATTACTTAATATCTTGATTTGTAGGCCATGGTTGCTTTTAAATTAGATAGTAAAATACCTAATATTCACCCGGAATTTGATAATGAACAAGTTAGATATGAACATAGATTTGCTCCGTTCGCGAGTCTTCTTACACCTCCACCAATGCAGTATTCTGAATTTAAGAAAATGACATCATTATTGCGTTACGAAACTGTTCCAGACAGTTCTAATTTATATATGGGCGGTTGCAAACAGTTTCACCAAGCAAGGAGTTTACTAGAATCTTTATCTAATCCAGACCAAGAAGTAAGTGCTAAAAAAATGGCCTAATCATTTCAATTAATATAGATATATAATTAATAATATAGATAAATAAAAATGTTTTCAGTTTTGAAAGTGTTGAATTAAAAAAATTGTATATGAAAAAAAATCTAATTCGACTTTATTATTATTATTTTTTTATAATAATTGTAACATACTGTTGTAATTTATAATTTTTTTGAATGTTTAGACATATTTTTTGTTTATGATTGTGGTTTCTTATTATTATAGTCACCAAGTCGAGCAGCATATTTTGATTTTACACAGGCGACAACATTTATTTAAAATGTTTCATGCAATAAATACTCAGAATAAATTCTATAATTCTATGCACAAATTTGATGTTAACTTCATTCGAATATTGTTTTAAAAATTTTAATGATTTAATTATTTTGATTTTACAGATTTTGGAATTGATCCGGATATGTAAAACAAATTTTGTAGTGCTAAAACTATTAGCTACGGGTCATAAGAAAGACTCACATACTCCACCAGAATTTGATTTCAGTGGTCATCCGCATTTTCCAATACTTAAAATAACTTAGTGGATAAATTCAATTTGCTTCCTTTATTCACAGTTACATCATCACTGGCAGCAAAGCAATATCTATTAGGTATAATTTTCTTTTGGTAATTTTCGGATAAGTAGTGCAGTTTGTGAGTATATTTACAGAGAAATTTTTTTTAAAAATATGTCATGAACAAAAATTATATTATTAAGTATTTTGAATAATCCTTGCGTAAAATATTAAGATATGTATGACATTCATTGAAATTTCAGTTTTTACCTGAAAGTGAAAAATTATAAACAGTTCTCATATTAAAATTTATCTTTTTATGGATTTTTTCTAATATTTTTTTCTCCCTTCAAGAGTCCGATAAAAACATCTTTTTCTGTTTTAATATTTTTGATATTGGAATTTATTAGGATTTATATACATATATACAATTAAAGAGTAGCATTTTTATATAAGTAAGTCATACACAAATAAAACAAAATTTAAAATTATAATCGACAATTTAATTTTTTTAATCGCAGTTGATCATTTATTAGAGTTTATAATTGGAAAATAAAATGGAGTTGCCATAAGTTGTATGTACTGATTATTATCATATTCGGTGAAATTTCTCTTACATGGAAGCTTCAAAGTTTTTGCGTATTCCCATCGATAATAAAATAATTATTTGAAACTTAGATAAAGGAATTAACAGTACACTTTTATTTGCGCAAAACAGCATGATTAAAAATAAAATTCTTTGCCTTATTTTTCTTAATTTAAAAATTTTTAAATCAAGAAGATATAAGCATAATAAAAAACTTATAAAAAGTAGTCATGTATAGATTAAATATTAGCCGAAATCGAAAAAATTATCTTGAAATTCCAAAATTAATTAAGGAATTGTTGCAATAAAATTCTGTTTTGAATTTTTCGTCAATTAGAAACTGTTATTTTAATTTATGCGATTCTGAACTACTTTTCCATACCTTGATATTAAACTTGTTTCAGAAAATATAAGAGAAATTACTTAAAAGAAGACCTCTCTTGCTTAAAACATTGTTTCTGACAAATTTCTAAATCTCAGCAATTCACTCATAAATTTTTTCATCCATAGGCTTAAAGTTTGAAAAAGGCGGAATTACAGCAAACATAAAGATTGTACGGGGATATGATGATGTATCAAATGAAATACTGGAACTAGTCTGAATTAAGGTTAAAACCATCGATTTTCCAAAAACTATTTTTATGAAACTATAATTTCAAGAATTTCAGCGGACTTAGGATGTCAAATAGCCATTCAAAATTTTAAAACTTGAAAATAGCATTTTAAGTTTATTAAAACGATTATAGTTCATGAAAGTTATTATAACAGTTGCATAAGGATGACAGAAAGAGCTTTCTACTTTTTCCAAAAATTGTATTTTTTGCGACCTATTACATTTACTATTAATATTAAAGAGATTAAGACAATTACTGACCAAATCACTTTACAGTAAATTCGGCTTATGTGATCATAATTATCTTTATAGTGTGATATTGATTTCATTAAAATTTCAAAAGTTTTCGAAGTCATTAATTCAAAATGAATATGAAAACAGGCGTGAAAAAAATTCTCATGTTGCTTTAACTGAATTAATGTTTTCTAAAAGTATTTTTTTATAATATTTGCGGTAAATATAATACAAAAGTAATTATAAAATTTTTTCAGTTAATATTTTCCTTAAAAATTTTTATTCTAATCTGAAAATCGAAAATTTGAATGTATTGTTATTTTCAAATGTTTTTAAATATTTTAAGTTTGTAATAGTTTACAGAATTTAAAAAAAATTTGTAGCATTTTGATAAATCGTAGGCATTAAAACTGAAAATAATAAATTTTAGTTAAAAATAGAAATGAAAAAGAAATGAAAAATCTATAAAATTACCAGATATATTTTTTTGAATTTTAAAAAACTGACATTTTAAATATAATCCCATTGATATTTTTCCATTTATAACGTTTTAAAATTATTAATTATTAATCCTGGAAAATTTTTTGGATTACCTATACTTTATTTTTATCTATACTTTATAGGATTATATGACTGTAAAGATTAAAATGCAGCTCCATGATGTCTAAACATGAAACGTTCATGGTATCAAAAGCAATTGAAAAATAAATAATTTTTCAATTCTTTTGATTTCAATCTTCCTAAAGTCCCTAAAAAACATAATTTTAAGCATTCATTTTATATTAGTAGAATTTTTTATGTAGCTAAAGTTATTTTTAATAAAAATACCTTGGGAATCTAAAATGAAATCGAAAATATAAAGCTGAAACACAACCTAAAAAAAATCCGAGTTATAAGTTAGCAAAATTTTTTTTACATTTCGATATGTTTAGTTCAAACTTTGATAGTATTAAAGAGATTTTTGAAAAATTCATTATTTAAAAGAGAACGAAAAATATTTTTGAATTTGTTTATGAAACGTTTTAATCATGAGAATTGGTCATTAAGGGAAATTTCAACAAATTTTCTCTTACGGGATTTATTAATTAGAATTAATCATTTCATTTCACGAATATAAAATTAATGGTAGAACTCGGCTCCTATTAATTACGATTAAGTTTTTGTTAATTTTATGGAAACCATATAAGGATTTCATATAAATTCTATAATTTTTTACTTTTGTTGAGGCTGAGATGAAAAAATGTTGTTTCAGCTGTTTCTCCTTATTGTCATAAAAAATGGATTTTATTTCAAAATTTTGTTTTATTTTAACTTTTATCAGGCGTATTTGTAAATAAAATGAATAAGTTAAATGAAGTGAATTTAATAATTTTAATTCTAAATACTTTGGTTTATTTTCATATTTACTTAACTGATAATTTCAGAATCGGATCTTTTTATCCGTTCGAAATGCGATAATTAAAAAAATTTGGAATTTTCTAATTATGAAAGTAATTTAAGATCTCAGAAATAAATACTGCCTCACCGAGAAAAAAAAAATGTGTTAATTTTTTTTGATTAAATTATTATTTTGCTAAACCAAAACGGATTTCTTAAAATAAATTGTTCTATAAATTATTTTAAAACTTATGTATTTCCTCTAATGACTTTCATTGTGTAATTATCCTTTTTTTTTTTTTTTTTTTTTTTATAAATTATATGTTTCTTTGTTTTAATATTTGTTATACATAAATCAAAAGGTGACAATTTTAAACAGGAAATAAACTGGTAGAGGAAACATTTCCAATTCAATCTATTCAAAACCATATTAATTTCCTCATCAGTAAAATCAGATTCTATTAGCTGTATTAGTCCACTTCAATTACGAGTTATGTAACTGAAAAACGCTGTTATTGAACATTATTGGAGTAAACTGCTATTATAATGATTTGCTATTCTGCTATCTGCTATATTCTGCTGAAAATGCTATTTCTGCTAAGAAATTTGAAATTGGTATTTTCCAATTAACTTTTGAAGCGATTCTGTTATGAGTATTCAGTCACTACCATTACTTCTTCACAAAATGCCAGATTTAGACATCTTGTATTTTTCATTTGAATTCCATCACCGCTTTCCTTTTCCATCGGGTTTCTTAACCGTGTTTCGTTGTTGGTAAGACGCTTTTGATGTTTACGAGTTTTAATTTTCTGGTATTTCAGAATATAATTTCTTCGATTTATACCAAGAATATTTAAAGTAATAATATAATGAACAGTTTAGGACTTGCGGATAAGTACAAATAATCGAATAAGAACTGATTGTACATCGTTAGAAAAAAGTTTATTCAGAAAAAAAAAGATTTAGAATTAAAAATTATCCTTATATTGTAAAACTGGTTATCAGTCTTTAAATCTCGATTTAATTCAATTTTGAATATTAATTTCTTCCTTGCGCACTATCAAAAATGAAATTGGGAAAACATTCAACCTCTCCCATATTTTTTTATATTTGACTTTATTCTTAAATTTAATTCAGTAATTTTTAAAGAATAATTCTATTTTATTTATATGGTTGTCACTGAATTAAGTTTCCTTCACAATGTATTAGTATAACCTTTTAAATGTACATTCCAGTGATCTTCAACCTTTCTCTATACTAACTGCAATACTTTGTTGCCTCTTCATTTTTAAGTTTCTTAGGTCTTCTATGCGAAATGTTTCGAGATACTGCAAATTTTTGCGGATCTGCATCGATCCGAGAATCGCAGACTGAAGAATATTGGTATATTAAAATTTTGACCAAAGAAATTATTAAGAATTAGCATCAATAAACAGAAAAAAACAAAAAAAATATTTAAATCATTACAATAATGTACATTATTTTGAAAATCCATAAGATGCGGCGTGTAAAACCGGCGAAAAGTTTCTACGAAAAAGAATTTTTAAATTAAATTAATTTAATATAAAAAATTTGGTTTTCTAACTTTTTTAAACAAGTACTATTATCATTGTTAATAACAAACTTCTATTTCTAATATTAAGTTTAAAAAAAAAACTTCGTAAACTAAAACTGACTTTATAATAATTATAAATATCACTACTGGTTCGGTTATAGTAACAATAATGTACTATTAAGTTTTCATTTCCCCCAAAATGTTCATAAAATTTTTCTCTTTTTTTTTTTTCCAATTCTGAATGCTTTTTCTCCTTTCAGAATTTTCAAATTGCCACTATTAAAAACTTGTTCGTAGCAATTGAGCAAATACAAATTAACAGATTCATGGACACAATTAATTCCTAAGCTTCATTCCATGATATGCACAAGATGAAAGAGTATTATAGTTCATCCATATTATCTTCAAAATCTTCGAATAAATCATCACCGTAGGTTATTAAATTTCTGACTTTCGCGGGGTCGGCATATCTGCTGTTGCAAAACTTTTCTTCGCTGTCACTGCTGCAATCACGTCCATCTGTCACCGGTGAAGGAGGAGGGTTTTCAACTTCTGATGATTCTTTGACTTTTTTCCTCTCTTTGTATTGTCGAATAGCTAATTCTGTTCTCGACAGTAGAGTTGGAAAGTCATCTAAAATGTTTATATCACATTTAATGCTTCAGAATTTTAAGCTGGTCGACTAAAGATACGTATCCATATTCTCACATTGTTAACACAAAAAATTACTGAACATAAATATCTTATATAAATATTATAAATAATTCAAAATATGTCATTTTTGCATATAATAATCAGAGATAAATATACAGGTAACATATATATGGATATCAAATTTAAAATTTTAATTAAAAAGAAAAGCTCATGCAATAATAATAATAATAATAATAATAATAAACAACCTGAATAGAATTATAAACTTTATATCAAATTTAAATTATTTAAACAACTCTACCTTTACTTAGTGCCTCCTTAAGTTTAGCACTGCGAAATTCTTTAATTTGCTTGGCAGTCTTTTTTTTCATCAAGGATGTGTCTCGTTTATCGCAGAGGAAAATTAATTTTTGCTTTTCATTCGATATTTCTTCTGATGTTTTCAATAGGTAAAAAAAGACCCCACCTGAACTGCGCCGCCGTGACCCATTCTAGAAATTTTTTTTTATTATAATTTGTGAAGTGATGAAAATTAAATGTATTTAATGTATTTTTCATTAAAATTCGTTAAAAAAAAAATGTATAAATCAGTTTTATTTTACCAGAATAAAATGATTTCATCTCTGAATAAACATTTACTGTTTACTTTTACTATTTTACCAATTATATACGTATCAATTACTAATGTAATTATTAATTATTAGTTATATGTGCAGAATTTGTATGAATTATAAATGATGAAGAATCCAATCTTTTTTAAGTTGTAAATGTTTAATTCATGGTGAAAACACTTTGATTAAAAAAGGAAAGGAATGTGAAATTAGCTCAATCTACAGTTTAGACTAATGCACAGATAAATTAATCTTTAAGCTGCAAATTATTCATATTTCATTTTATGACAATAAATTATTAACTGCATCCCAGTAAGTGCAAATTTTTTTCCAAGTTTCCTTTTTCATGTTTATATTATCTTTCAAACCAAATGTTATATATAGGAAAAAATGAATTTGCAGATATATTATTTTTTAACACATAAGCAATAAACTAAGATAAGTAAATTAATAAAAAAATTTTAAAAACTATCTTACCATTACAAGCATTCCACCAGATTTTTCAATTGTTCTTGTCTCTTCAAATATTGAAATGACTATATCTTTTCCTGCTATTTCAACTGCCCTTACTGAAAATATAATTTAATTATCATTTCTTATTTGGTACATGAGTATCTTAAAATAATCTAGATGAATTAAAATTTTTTTATTGCAAATAGACTTTTCTTTGTAACAAAAATCAAGATTTTGTAATTAAGATTTTAATTTATAAATTTCAGATCTTTATGACATAAAAATGATCTGCTTTTCAAGAATTGTAATTTTAATGCCTTAATGTTAAGATGTTGAAATATGATGTAATAACATTCTATTTGCACAAAAGTAATTTATTTTTAAATAAATGTATATGTTTACTTACAAACCAAATTCTCTTTTGCCTCATTCAGCTTAGTTGCTATTTCTTTTGCTAATTGCTCTTCAGAATCTCTTGCATTTTCTGACAAAGGTAAAATGTCTTTAGAAGCACTCTTTAAAAATTTTAAATGATTGTTAGAGGTATCTTTGAAAAATTTTTTAGTACCAACACAATTGCCATCGTAATTTCTTTTCCCACAGCTTCCAAATTTTTTTCCTCTACACAATTCACTATAATTAATTCTTTTACCATGTTTTGGGAAATTTTTCTTATGATAGTCATATGGTACAAGACCTCTTATTCTGTCTTGTGATTCATCTAAGTTGCAATTTGTTAAGTTGCTGGCGATGGCTTCAGCTTCTAAAACTGTACACCATATTTTATGATTATTTTTCTTTGACTTTTGAACGTTTGACAACGAAGATGATGTCAGTTTTCTTCTTATTTTCGGAAGGTTAGCTCCTTCATTTGAAGAATCAGAATCATTATCTGTCGAACTAGCACGTCCATTATCGTCGATATCGCTTTCGATATTCAGTTTACTAACGACGGGAATAGCTTTATCGGGTCTTTCAAGAGGAATATAAATTTCTTCAAAGCTATCGTCATTAATCTAAAAACAAAATTTTTAAAAGCAAGTTACTAATTGAAAAAAAAAAATTGATTTCCATTATGCAATTTTGGAAATCATATCTCATTCAAACAATTTTAAATATCAACAAAAATATTTATCAATGCTTTTTGCTCTCAGAGATCAGGTCTTCCTAAATTATTTCATCTGTGTAATATTAGGAACATATAATAAAGAATATTCAGAAGGGACTTTTTTACTTGATGAAACCATTAACTTAATATGTTAAGGTTAGAAAATAAAAACCGAATGAATTTACACCTTACCTCTCCTTCTTCTAGTTCCTTCAAGGACGTTACAAATTCAGTTTCCATATTTTCGCCCGTAATAGATCGAAACTTTTTTCATGAGACAGACAGTGGAAAGCGAAATCTAAAAATCAACCACAATAGATGCATTACTATCGAACAGTTCATGTACTGACACTCATAGTGAGGAAGGCAACGTTGGAGTAAAAAATTTCCCTTTTTTTAACAAAATTTTTTTAAACCGGCATTCAGAAATTTGAAAAATTTAACAAAATTAATAATTCAAGTGTATTCATTGCAGTTGAACAATGTTAATAATTTTTCCCGATATTTTTGTCAAAAAAATACGTAGTTACTGTTTCCTTATTTGAAAATATATGGATTCTAATCTTCTTTTCTCATACAAGGATTCCCCTTCGATGAACAAAGTTTTATTTTCTGAAGGTAGGTCCAATTTTCAATTGTGCTTTTAACATTCAATCTTTTGAAGAAGGATTCCTCTGTGAAGGCGTCTCTTGGGCAATAATTTCAAGCCCTTATTTTGGATTTTTCAAAATAATAAGATTTGTGAAAAGATATGTTGCTGTAATTGTTTTAACATTCTCTGGCGGGGTTTTGCGATTTGGAAGGCGAAAACGATTCAAATATTACAACATATTTTTTTTTTTTT
This sequence comes from Ricinus marginatus, assembly GCA_028565995.1. Classification (NCBI taxonomy): domain Eukaryota; kingdom Metazoa; phylum Arthropoda; class Insecta; order Psocodea; family Ricinidae; genus Ricinus; species Ricinus marginatus. The sequence goes on from JAOWBB010006755.1 coordinate 120,291, forward strand.
CTTCAATCCAAAAGTTAAACTTTCACAAAATGGAGTTTCTTCATTGCAAATATCCCAGCGATAAGTGACGGTGAAGTTCTGAAGAACCTGACGAACCTTTCTCCCGATTCCGATAACCAAAGAGTCAAGTTTTTTCGTCGGCCATTGGTCTGCCAACGCCCGAAAACATGGAAAAACGCCGCGTTCAAATCCGATGTGAGTTACCAGTGAGCGACAAGTGGAGAACCGCAACAAATTCAAAATGCAAACATTTTTTGTTGCCTCTTGAGAATGTAACGCTCGATATGCTTTTTTAGTCAAAACTGAAAATGACGAGTCTTAGAAAAGGAAAAAAAAAATGTAAGAATTTAATGGAAAATTGTAAACCCTCAGCTCGTATTTTAAAATGAAAACTATTTTCAGATTCTGATGAAATATTTAACAGTGTTATATGGTTAGTTTTTTTCATTTCCAACGTAAATGAACTCGTCCTCAGTGAAATACCTAAAGTGTTTCGTCGTTGAAAAAAATGAAAACTTTTTTTTCCAAATCATGAAGTTTCCCTGTATATATCATACAGGGATCCTATACATTGAATGTAATTTATATAATTGGATATATATTGTAATTTATTGGATATATATATGTAATTTATATAATTGGAAATTTCCCAATTTAAGCCAGAACTGCTCTTCGTGAGAGCAGGTTGCCGCCCTTACAACTGGAAGGTGCAATTTAATACATTCCCTAAAACATTTTCTATAATTTTTCCCAACCACAACTTAAGACATTTAAACCTGCAGTGTAAGAACTTGGATCAGATTTTTTTGAATGGTCTGAATTCTGTTAATGAAGACATTTGAAATAATTGGCGTGTACAAAAGCAGAATACGCGATTTTGTTACATTGACATGAATAATACGTGTCATAACGATTAGAAAGGACTTAATTTATAATTTAATGAGTTTCGATTTATACTTCTTGGCAAGGCAATAAAAAAAAAAAAAATTTTTTATATTAAAAATAAAATCGGAAAACATCTTTGTACTTGCAAATAAAAAAAAAGAAAACTTAACTTACCTTTGGCAATATTTGAAACATTAGTGATATCAAGAATATACAGAAAAACCCCTCGTATTATAAGAGAATGGACTGCATCTTTAAAATTGATTTAAATGTTGTAGCAATCATCTCTTGAACCGGTGCAATTGCTTGACCTCTCTTGAAAATCATACACTATTTATCCTGTGCATATTATTTTTATTGTCAAAGGTTTCATGGGATTCTAGGGCTGGGATATAATTTAAAAAAAAAAAATAAAAATAAAAATAAATGTCGCCTCAAGTTTATTTTATTATTTCAATTCATTATTATAATGATTAACAATTAATTCATTTTTATAAATTTAATGGAATTATTATTTCTGTTGATTGCTTAGATTATTACACAACAAAATAATATAATTGGATAATGATGGTAAAGCAATGTTTCAAAGTGCGATGTCAAATTTTTATTCTTTTAAAAAAACAAACTAGAAATTATATATCTGGTTTTAAAAAAAAATACGTGAGTGAAAGGATGATCAATTACTTGTTATTAACTAAGGATTGATCACCATAATATTAGACTCATATTTTACTTGTTTGCACCGATGTTATAAAATAGAAAATGTTTATTAAAGAGAAAATGTGATTGTTTAGACTTGCAGAGCTTTCTTTTGAAATTTAGACAAGTTGCAGTGAAATATGACGAATCAATTATTTGTTTCAGCAGTAAAAATTTAAGATGTAAATTTTTTCCCATTCGATAGGAAAAAAATTCCGCGATTTTCAAAGGCAATGTAATAATGTGTTTACATAGGCAATCGAATTCGCGAATCAGGGTCACATAAATTTACCTGATACTCATCAAAAAAATTTTAAAATATTTTACTTTTAATTTTTGCGGGAGTTTTCCTCATTTCCTGACTCGATGTTTTTTATCCAATGTCACAAAGAAAATATTAATAATGATTTTTCTAGCAGAGAGTTAACACATTCCAAAAAATGTAATGTTGAGAAGCCTTGATCGAGTATTTCGCAAGAATAATATATACACATTATACGTAATATATATCTAATTATATAAGTGATATTTTTTTTTTTAGTAATTCAAAAGATAGTGTTACCCTTTCGGATAGTGTTATGCGTAAGATATCGAAGTAGATTACAAAATGTAGTTTCGTGACACTCAAAAAAAATATATCTGCAAAGCAAGAGCAAAGCATTGTATTTAAACAATCGGAAAAGGGTTTATTGGAAATATATATCTAAGACGTTATTAAAAGCTCAATTTTTTTCAAATTATTTTAAGTAAATAAAATGTTATTAATTGCATAAATCTAACAATTCTTTTGACTGAATATAATTTAAAAATTATTAGGATTATTTACTTCTTAAAGTTGTGATGAATTATTAATAAATATAAAATGACTTTTATACTACTGTAATTTTAGCCTGATCATCATTATCGACTTCTATTCAGTACATGCCCAGGACTTCTTGATTTTTTTAAAAACCGGATTAAATGTTGAATATGGAAATGAAACAAAATGACTTGTCTTATGGAAATGTTACAAAATGTATATTATTTTTTAAATGCAGATAATATTATTCAGGGAATGTGTCACAGGCTTTTAAAAACTAGGACTGTTTTGATCATTTTTTTGTTTATTTTTAATTTTTAATTTAAAGCATGTACACACAAAATATTTAACATTTACAACGTTATAGATTGTAAATGGAAAGGTGCTATATTCTGACATAAAGTTTCATACGATTTTGATTGTAAATTAATTTGAGTTTCAAGTTAAATTACATTAAGAGGGAGAATAAATTCAGCTTTGTTCGGACTTTCAGCCACCAATGTTGTACGGCTTTAAATATTAAATTAGAAATTTCAAGATTGAAAGTTGAGTTTTAGTCCTGTAAAGAAGGACAAAAAAGTTGATATATAAAGATTATAGTTCGTTGCTTCCAATAATGTTTGGTATTCCAAAGCTTAACTGTAACATTTGCTTCTATTTAATAGGTTTCAAAAATTTTTTTTATTACTAAATCATGTGTAAAGTTTGCAATGCAAATAAAAAGTATGATCTATATTTTGCCACTGACCTGGGCGGACTTGGGCGTTAAAAAATAAAAAAAAATACATCATTATTTTATCATGTGTAAGACTTATTGCGGTTCATTTTTGACAATACCAAGTTATTTCTCATTTTTTGCAAAAATCGTGAGCCGATCAGGAGAAACCGAAATGATTTGTCTATTGCCTAAAATTTTAAAATTTGTCTACTATGTATAGGAGAATGAAGAGGCAAAATGTAGCATTAGTTTTTCAACTAAAGATGGAGTTGCGGATCGACGCTTTAGATCCCAAGACGCTCACCTTCAATATTTGCATCGTTTTATATTATATTTTCAATGTGAATTATGAGGTTGTTTCGAAAAATCATTTTTTTTTTTTTATTTTCATCTCATCCAAGTATGTTTTTCTCTTGGGGAAAGAAAACTTAAAAGGTGTTCAAAATTAACGGCTTCTAAAAAGATCTTAAATTCACATTCTTGCACATTTCAGCTTTTACTTTCATACATAGCATTAAATTTATTAATTTTCTTTTTATGACACTTTCTTCTTCATTAAAATTTTTCACCTCGAAACTTTCTTCCATTACCCATCGAGCACACACGCGAAGAAATCGCATTTTTTTTTGTTTTTCCCAGTTCAAGTTATGAAAATTAACGAAAATTTTAAAACTATGAAATCTGTTTCAATATGCGAATAATTAATATGGGAATTTCTTTTTCACCTGATAGACATAAATTTTTTTTTCACATTTCCAACATTTGCTCTTTGGTCATTGAATCGATTGATGTTTTTGTTTTTAAATGAAAATGACTCTGTTCAGTTTTCATAATTTGCAAAACCGTTTGAATCTTTTAATGTATTTGCCACGATATGTTTCTATGTAATTATTTTAAAAAATTTTATAATACAATATTCACATTTTTCTTTATTGCATCGATTATAAATTTTTCGATACGTTATTGCGGTAGCATGTTATTTTTAAACTGAAGTTGTTATTTTTATCTGCCGGGATCCGTTTAATTTTCCTACCCTAGAAAGCAAGCCCAATATAAAATTTTCAATGTACAATACATTGTTAATGCACAATTGTTTTTATTGCAAACTGCTGCACTATCTTCCGCTTTATTCAGTAGGCGAAAATCATGAGAATTTGATTAACAGTGCAATAACCGTCGAAGCCTACCTTGATTTCAATATCACATAAATCCATGTATTTCCTTCTTCTTTTCCTTAATTTCAAGGTGCGTGTATCTTAATTTTTACATATAAATGCCCAAGTACTGTTTGATGAGCAACAGTGACACTTATTACTCTGAAGGAGTAGCTTGTAGGTAAGCAATTTATTTTGTTGCAAGAGTTCAGTAATTAGTGGCATATCAGTTAAAGCGGGATAAAATAATTGACTATTGCGTGACATATTAATATTATAATTTTTTTCCATATTGATAACATCGATGGCAGAAACTTTGTTTTGTCTTGCTTTTTTTTTAAGACTTATTATTATTTCCGAAACAGATTTTTTTTTTCATTTTTTTAGAGTGATGAAACCTAACTTCGTTGTTTAGCTTGCCAACAGGTTATATTATGAATTAATAACGCATATAAAATTTGTAATCGACAACACTGAATCTTTATAAAAAAAAGTTATTGAAATAACAAATATTAAATGCTTGATATTATATCAAGGAACTGGTATTGATTTTTACATTTATTAAAAAATTTTTGCGATTTAATTGTTAACAATTGAGCAGTTGAGCTTGTTCACGTATAATTTATAAAAATTTTTATTTATTTAAGTTTAATGATTCGGTCTTCTGAAGTAATTTTTTCAGTTAAACTGTATTATGTATGTCTGGCAATTTATATCACACAATAAGTTAATTTAATCTATTCAATTTAAATACATTTCGAAATTTAAGAAACTGCTATGAACTGAATGGCTTATCATATTAATGAACGTAAATTATATTATTTTATAAATATTAAAAGTGTTTGTTAACTTGGTATCAGAAATACATATCAAGAAACTCAACTTATAATATTTTAAGTTTTTGACAATAACCATCTGCATATCTTATAGAATATATATGATAACTACTTAGTGGACATTCACAATGGTAATATATATATATATATATATAATTTGGATAGATTATCTAATTAGGGATCTACAAAATTAAGTTTCTAAAACATAACCATATAAATAAATTAGTGTAATTAATTTAGAATTTTTCTTTTTTTAAGGATTATAAATGATGAATACTTTCGCTGCTGTTCTAATAATAGCTCTGATTTTTGCCGCTGTTTATTCGGCACCGCCAAAATACCCTAATAAATATGATAATATTAACATAGACGCAATAATATCAAACGACAGAGTACTAACTTCATACATTAACTGTATTCTGGATAAGGGACCATGCACTGCGGAAGGACGTGAATTTAGAAGTAAGTATAACTAAATATATTGTAGAAATTCTATTCGCTTATAGGGCTCAAAAGCATACGGTGAAATATGTATATTCACGCGTGTGTGAGTTATTAGGGAATACCGGATTTTAGTCTATTACATTATGGTTGACTTCTTGCGATTATTACGATGGAAAATTTTTGCAAGGAAAATGTTTTTAAATAATTTTTAATGAAAATATGGTTTTGTTTGTGAAATGCAGAAAGATTGCCGGAAGCTTTAGAATCGGGCTGCGAGAGATGCACCGAAGGCCAGAAGAAAACCATCAGAAAGGCGACGAAGCACATTATGGAAAATAGAAAGGCCGAATGGGAGCAGATAAAGAAGAAATATGATCCAAAAGGCGAATACTTGGACAGATTCAAGAAATTTATGGAAGAAGCTTGAAACCGGCGAATAATTTAAATTTTTTAGATTCTTAATCAAAGGAAAAACTTATTTTATCTTTCACTATATTTATCTGTGATATTTATTTATTTTTAAAAATTTTATAAGTGGCGAATTGTATTTAATTGTTCTTATATTTTATTAGATTGACTATGTATTAAAGGCAATATTATTATATGTTTCTGTTCCTGGTCTATTACATATTCATTTCTGTCACTTGTCTTAATGTATGCGATGCAGGGCGAGGCAAAAATTCTCCGACGAAGTTTGAGATTGAACATTCAATCAATATAAAAAAAAAATTTATCGCGGTTGAATTTAAAATTATTTCACAATGATAATGCAATAAATGATGGACATTAGGTTTGTTCTATTTTTAAGTGAAGATTTTTTTCTTTTTTCTTCTTTCACGGACGAGTCGTTAAAAAAAAAACATATTAATATAACAATCGATGCGTCTTTGACATTATGCAAATTGGAATTGAGATCGCACTCGAACGGTTATGATGTACTTTATTCATGAGTAAAGAAGTTATGAGAAGCCTGGACCGTGATGGTCAATTCCATGGACAAAGTTCTTCGTTAAATACATGATCACATAACCTTGTCAATCTCCAAGAAAACAGCCATTTGAATTGCACACCAAACCAGGCACAAAAACTGCAAAAAAACAATATGTGCTTAATGCTTAAACATTGATTAATAGAAATCTTTTTTTTTTTTTTTATTCGCAATTACCAGCGAAGATAGTTCTGTTTTGGTAGTTAATGAAATAATGAGAGTGGTACGCAAACAGTGTTATTCGTGTAGAGAAAAAATTTATTTTGTTTCGCGTAATCATAATCTTAAATGATGGTACGGCACTCAATGTCAGAAAAGTTGTGTACCAGAAGAATGCGTACTATCGTACGGGAAGATCATATCTCATAATTTTTTTCAACACCTGAATTTCAGAATAGTTGCACTCAACAGTACACAACACAATTACATGAAAGAACACCGCTAGGAGAGATGGCGAATCTCTGCTCTGCTTTTTATCTCTTGGTTTGGCTATTCATAGTGTCCGGTGAATTACTTGCACAGCAATTTCTAAAGACAAACCACTGATATGCTGAAAAATTAATGCCACGAAAATCCTACAGATATATATATATACATGTAATCTACTAGATTGTGGTTATTCATTGTAGACTTTCGTTTCTTAAAATTGACGTGGAAAATAATCTGGATCTCGGTTACTTAACTTTTACTTTTAACATTTAATAAAAAGTAAATTAACTAAAATATATGATATTAACTATTTTGTTTATGTGGCGAATTTTAATTTAAAAAGTCATTAATCATGCCAATAAATAAATATTATGCTCTTGTTAATTTTTCAGACCTCTTGCATGAAACATTGAGTCGTCATCTATGAACCCAAATATTAACCTATGCCCGAATCGATTGCCTTATGTGCGATGCATATATTAGAATATGACCAATTTATCTGTAGCTAGAATAATAATTATTATCAGTGTGTGTTCTCTGAAAGTTATGACTAATTCATACATGCAACAATTAATCGAGTCGGTTCGCATTCTCCGGCATTGTTAAAGTAGAAGAATATTAAAAGAGTACCTGGAAGATCTTTTTATTCATTGCAATTATTCACTGACGATTTAAACTTCCCAGTTGGACCTTAGTCATTAATTTCTGCAGCCAGGAGTCTCTATCTGTTTTCTTTGCACATTTATTCGTCGGTCAGCGTTTCGCTGCCACTTATATGATTTTATTTAATTTGTAAACTTTTGCACGTAGCCGTTCTTCTCCGGATGCTGCGCCGGTTTTGCGCGTCGGAGGAGGCAAACCCCCCCCACCCAGAGAGGCTGCAGCAACTGGGCTCATCCCAGGCAGGCTGGGACAAGGCCCTGAGAGGCTTTGTGGAGTGGCCATG
>JAOWBB010006756.1:0-18704 GCA_028565995.1 Ricinus marginatus
CGCTCCGGAAGGGGGGGGGGGGCAAAAAGGCCGGGTGAACGTGGACGAACGAGAAAGGCACCAGAAGGGCCGCCGGAGATTTTGATTTCTCAATCTGTTGGAAGGAAAAAATAAAAAAAAGGCACAAAAAAAAGCCTTCGGGAGCTGCCCTTTAAGCCGTCTGTTTGCACCCCCGCTCACCCTCCTCGAGAGAGTTATTTGTTTTCAGCTCATTGATATTTAACTTGATCCTTTTTTTTTCTTTTCTCCAGAAGGCAACGGGATGAGCTTTTCCCCTTTCATCTTCACTTATTCATTTCCCCGGCTCCTTATCCGATTATTTACCGAACATGAATGATTCATTAAGTTTTATGGGGAGAAAATGGAAAAGCGTAGAGGAATCAAAGAATCTTCCATCCCGGGGTAAAAATGACTGACAAGATAGCTTTTCCGAGGGGGTGGCGAGTCGGGAGGAAGAAAAAAGGCCCATTATTTTTGCATTTCCGAGATAGGGCGAAGGCGTGATTCGGGGCAAAGGAAGAAGAAGAAAAAAAAAAAAAGCTCCGCTGGAGGGAACCGGGGGAAAAGGGGCGCGGACCTGCCCTGCCGACCCCTTTGCTCCCCGGGAAACGTGATGGCGGGAGACACGCACGTTTCGAATGCGTCTAAAGGCATGCGTCGGATCACGGCGGCGCATCCCGCGGGATGTCATCGTCCGACGAACTTTAATAATCTTCGTCGGCCCCGCAGAATTGCGGATGACCTTTTCCTTTTTCGGATGGCTAATCCGGCTCGCGCTGCAGGAGAACGAAAAAAACCTGATTTGCTCCCGGTGGGCCCGGGGAAGAAGGAGCCGCCGAAAAAAAAAATCGCGGATCGCTTACATCCGAGGGGGGGTCAGTCACGCAGTCAGTTATGCGGCGAACCTTCCTGACCCCGACGGTTTCTGTGTGGAGTGCAACAAAAAATGCAACCTCCCGAAAGCAGAAAGCGCCGCTTAAACCGTCGATCGAGTGGACCTCTTCGCTTGTGCCGAAGCCGAAAAAAGCCGCAGCGGGGGAGGCGAGCTTAAACGGGACGAAGTAAAAATCATCCCTGGAAAGTTTGCGGTAAAAGCTCCGCAAGTGAGTAAAATCGCAAATCGAATGCACAATTCGATATTCATGATGAACAATCATCGTGAGACGAGGTAAATTGTGCGATTAATCATAAATACACGTGTAAATGTTCACCGTCGGTTATTGGATAACTTTCGACAGCATATAAAATCATTATATAAAGTCATTACGATCGGGATTAATTAGATTTGTTAGCTGAGAACATTGACATTAAGAACTTTCGAGCAAAGCGAACGGAATGGAGCGAAAAGCTGCTGCTGCTGCTGCCGCCGCCGCCGCCGCTTTCGAAGTAAGGATTTTTTAAAACTGGAAATTTCGGCGAAAGCAGCGACTCCGGAATGGAAACCGACAGCGGGAAAGGAGATATATTTAGCCAGCCGAGGTAATCAAAAAAGGATGGGTTTACGGAAACCAGACAAGTGACGAAGGAGATAATTTAACGAGATCCTTCTCCCGGGTGCCGGAAAGGATGCCACGACAGGAAAAAAAAAAAAAAACAGCCCAACCTTAAAAAGTGCCGGTCAAGCATCTTTCGGGCTTGCATTTCCCGGACACTCAAAAGTGACCGCCTTCGATGAGCTTTCGAGAGAAAGTTTCCCGGGGGAAACGCGGAGGTAAAAAGAACGGAAAAATCAAGGGGCGGCGACCCGGTTTAAAACGTACGCGGACGAAGGGGATGTTTCGCCACGCGCCCTCGACACGGGAACCCGAAACTGTTCCTTAAGCACACACCAACGAGTATCCAAACGTGGCTTATGCATTTTTTTTTTTTTATTATTTAAAAAAAAATAAAAAAAGAACCCACTTTAGAAAAGCCGATTTCGAGAGTCATTCGAGAGCTTTTCCCGTAGGCGGCGGGAAAACCTCGGTGGAAAAGTTCGGAAACTGAAATTTACCGGGAGGGTGGGAAAATGCGTGCCAAGGCTGAGCATGCAACGGAGCTTTCCCGACACTCCCCGAGCTTTCGCTTAATAGTATTTACATAACAAGGATTTTATACAGTTTCATACGATATTTTAATATTTCATCGAAGCGGGATCGGAAGTCGGTCGCGCAGCTTCAACCCTGCGGCCGAGACATCACCCCGAATTTCTTCTTCCCTCAAAAAACGTCGAAAAATCGGAAATTCCACCCCGAGGGCCGTCGATCGGAAAGCCTCGGATACAACGACGCGGTGCAGCTTCCGCTCCGGCGGGACCGCGTGAGCACTTACAGGAAAATTCAATGTCGGACCCCCGGCCGCGCGGCGATTTTTCGATCCGGGGCTCGCGAATCGCTGCCCCGGGTGCAGGGGAGGAAAGAACTCGCCGGAACGCCTTAATTGACGCGCATCAGCGGGAAGGGGTGCGAAATTTGAGACCCCTCTCGCGGAAAATGACGGCGGGGGACGAATCCGGGAACGGGGAGAGAAAAGGGCATCAAGTGTCGCAATCCCTTGCCACCCCCCTTCTTCAACCCCCAAAGAAATCCGATGCATTCGCCAGGCTTCCCGCCATCTGCCTTTCGTTCAGCCTTCCTCGAGATGCGCCCTTCCGCTTCCTCTCTTTCGTCCGCGGGAGCGCGTCCTCTTTTGTCAACGTTTCGACGCCTCGTGCGCGCGGGGATGCGGACGGAAACGGAAGGGACGCAAAATGCCTTTTTTTCGTGAGAAACTCCACCGAAATCCCACGGGAAAAGGAAAGAATATCTGCCCGCAATCTCCACACAATAAAATATATAAATTATTATACAACAGTCGAACGAATGCCAAATATTCGACTATTTTCATCGTACACGACTTCCTCGTGTTCTGTCACCAGAAGTGTCCTATCGCAAAAGGGAAATGTATTAATTTCTGCCACGAGGAGGAAAGCATGCAAAGCGCACGTAAGCAATTTTTTAAAAATATTTTTCCTTTATTAAAAACATTGTCATTTGTGTAAGGAATTTGCATTTTCGGCTTGAAAAAAAAAAATAAAAGATATTTATAATAATATTAAGAATGTATTTAGCAAAAAGTTCATTCGCACATTTTTCCCGTTCCATGCCATGACTGGATGCATTCGCAGACGGCTCGCTTTCCGTTTCCAAAGCACTTCCGCATCGGGGGGTTGCGGGGCATACCCATCCGCGCTTCCGGTACAATGGAAAAGGACGTGGCTCGACGTTAAAAGGCACGCGCGGCGTCAGCTTAACTGCAAGGTGAAAATTTCTGCCGTATGAACCGAGGGGCAGTCAAAACGAACGGGGTGCGACTGCCGAGGGATCAGTAAAGCGTTGAAGACGGCGCTTCGCTTATCCGGTCCGATTGAAGGGGTAGTTTCGGCGGGGCGTGCGGAGCTTTCGCTTCCGAAAACAAACTTCGTCCTTTTTCCTCGGCGCGTCGTACGATTTGCCCGGGAAATTTTCACTTCTCGTCTTGCATGACTGAGACCGGAAGACAGGCAACGCAGGGAGGGTGTTTTCCGGTGGGAAGAAGGACGATTTCTCTCTCTCTCTCTCTCTCTCTCTCCCCCTCTCGTGGTCCCCACGGCGAAAGCCCCCGGCAGCAGAAGAAATGACGATGTAATTATAAGGTTTAAAATTCCATCCGAGGATTTGGAGGCAGAATAATTTCAGGATTTTTCCTCTCTGCGTGAGCGAACGGGGGAATTTCTAAGGCGTTTAGAAAGGTTTTTCCCAGATGATAATCAATATGTCTTCATTATTCATTTCTCCTTCGGGAGTTTTTAATTTATGTTTTCGCGTTGCTTTTGTTCGGGGCTGCCAACCTTCGTCCCGGAAGCGCCGACGTGCAACGCGCCCGCGGCAAAAGATTGCCGCGTCCGAATTGGTTCCAAATTGCGGTTCGAGGTGAGGGGGGGGGAGGACGAAAGGATCGGGGTTTCGCAGGGGTGCGGAGACGCCTCTCCCTGCGAAGGATTTTTCTTCCCGAATTCCGCCGACGGAAATGAAACTTCTGGCACATCGACCTCCGAAAAAATTCCGGGAGCGGGAGTGCGGGAAAATGCTTTTTCTTCTCCCGCGGATTCTCCTTTTACAACAGTGATATTGGTTAACCGATACTTTTCGAGAGAATTCTACAAAAAGCAGCGGGGGGTTTGGAACTCCAAGCGCTTTCCTGCTTCCACCCCCCCCCCCCCGGTGCCCTCCCCCGCCCCAAAAACTCGCGGATCGAAATAAAAGGTTACACGCACTCGCGCACAATGAATGCAGATGGAGTCACTCCTAAGTGCCGTGCTCTGGGCTCGGGTGCCGCTCGCTGTCGAATCCCTCCGGTCGGATGGTTCGCCGTTCTTTCCGCTTTTTCGCGACCCGGAAATCGCCCGACGAACGCCGTTTCGGGCGGCCTTCGCGCCATAAGGATCCGCGGGAGAACACGAAAAGTGCATAACTCACCCGGCGTTAACTGCCCCGCCCCGCGGGGTGTCGAAAGCCTCGAGCGCGCCCGCAGGAAAGCTCGCCGCCGTCGAGGGGGTTCCGCAGAGCAACGCAGACGTTCGCAGCTATCCGCGCGGGCCACGGGGGCAAGACTCGGCCCGGGCATTTTGGATAATCGTTGTCGGCCGCTAATCGGATCATTTCGTTTTAATGCCCTCGGGATTCTAACGTTATGAAAAATCGTCATCGGTTACGATTAGATGATCAAACAAATACTTTTAAGCTGCTTCGTCATTCTCTGACTCACGCTCGTCCACCGCATGGGCCAGATGCCTTCCCGGTGCTTTGGGTGCCCGTTGCCCCCCCGCAGAATGGACGTGGAACCAACCGCCGCGTTGCCCGACGTTCCTCCCGGCCATCCGGATCCAAAAAGAGTGCACTTTACCTGCAATTGCAGGCTCGTTTCATATTCCGAATACATAACGTAATTTCAATACCGAAATAGATAAAATTCGGAATATTTTACGCACGGAATAACTTCACTCCGGGTTCGTTCGACCATTCATCCAGATTATTTGCAAGTATTGATTTTTAAGCTTTGTATCTCTTGTTTATTCACATATAACTGTCAGCTGCATTATCTACGTTTCTTATTGGGAAACTTCTCAACGTTCTTTTTTAATATTTTTCTTCACTTCTGTAATATACAGATTAAACTCGGGAATTAACTTCGTTAGAAAGTATATATGTACATATATAAATCACCAACAGTATGCGTTACAAATATGTAAATTGTTTATTTTTAGAAGGTACCTAGTCAATATTAAATTATTAATTATTCACGTCGCATACTTACGTATTTGTATTCATCATATATTTATTAGTTTGATCGTAACAGATGTTGATATTAACACGAAATTATCATACATAACGGGGAGATACTTTCTAGGATGTCAAAATATTGTGTCAAGGCAGGCTACAAACGTTCAACAGCTAATGATAATCCCGTAATAGAGTTCTAAAGAATATTTTCCACTACCGAGTCTGCGGGGTAAGATTTATATAACAAATACTTTCCATGTACACGGGAGCGATCCACGTTAGGAAAAACTTTCTCGCATGTAAAGGAAATGTATCTTGTATTTTCCGGGGCCGATGTTTAAAAGCCGGTAACATTTACAATGCAGCAGCGAATTTTTGGGGTGCAACACCACGTTTTACGCACGCAAAAAGGACTTACATTAGTAGGGGATAACGCCGAATGATGTGGCACCGCTTATTATATTAAATATATGCCGGGGATAATCGAAAACGTGTTAAACGTTTGTCGCGTCTGCGACGTTTCGCCAAAGTCCCGGGCAAAGCCGGTTTCAGTTTCCCCGGAAAATCTCGCCATCAGTTTTCCGCGCAGAGATAACGCCGCGGCGAGAGAGCTTTGAGTTCAGCCCATTCGGTAAATGTGCGCAATCGACCTGATGGTTCCCGATGAAGAAGCTCCTGCCGCGGCACATGCACAAGTGGCAGAAGACGGACCGGGAGACACTTCACAGAAAGCGGAAGCTTCGTGCACGTCAACCGAAAGAGATCTATTGAAAAAAAAAAAATCGGACGGAGCCAAGATCTGAACGGGAACAAAGCGATTTGGTCCTGCGTCAAACCTGCACTCATTTGCCACCCGATGCAGGGAAAATTCCCTGCACCGAGGCCTTTTCTCTCCCCGACTTTTAACCCTCTTTTTCCAGCGCGGGCAACGAGAAGCGCAATCAGTTCGGCGGTCCAGAACGCTTCGAACTGGTAGGAGTTCCTGCCACTTACCTAAAAATAAAACGAATATATACGTTAATCACGATAATATAATGCCCGACTGCATGTGTCGAATGTTACGATATTTTTGTAAATTTGGCATTCGACTGAAACCAAACGAGAGCAAAGCTCTGCGACTTCACCCCGTAAACTCAAAAAATGATTTTTTTTTTCCTCTGCCTTCGGAGGGAGGCGCAAATCCAGATAATCGACTTTGTCTGTGCCCCGGACACGTGTCACGTACGTGGACGGGGAGGACGGCAGGAACACATTTTCGTTTATTCAGGACAATGCCAAAAGCGGGTGGACAACCCCGTGCAACGAATCGGCCTCCGAAGCCGGAGCGGGAACCGCCGTCCGGATGCGCGGAGGGCACTTTTCGTATGTAAATGCGGCGATTCATCCGATTCGAATCTGCAGCCACGACGTTTTGTTATCTCACGACTTCCGCCGCTGCCGAACGAAAGAGTCTCGCCGTTCCACTTTCCGATGGCTTGTAAGCGATTTTCCAGCGCCGTCAGGGCCGATGCAAAGCACGGGAAAATCCTCGGAGTCTCCCGAACCGTCGCGATCGGGTCCCGCTCCGCTTCGGCCGAGGTGTTCGGGGGGGTTGGGGGGGAAATGGCGGGGGCCGGAAGAGAGGAAGCGGAAGGAAATTCCTCCCCTTCCGGAGGGAGGACAGGAACGGCTTCGGAAAGAATAAAAAGTCCGCACCGAAAAAGAGCGAGAAAAATCCCGAAATCTTCCCGGCTCGGCGCTTCCAGGCGACATTCGTAGCATTTTTTCAATTTTTCGCTGTACAGTGTGTGGCCGTAAAATTCCTGTTCATTTACATAATTCCTCCCTCCTCCCCTCACCCCCACGAAACGCGTTTTACTCCCTTGCATGTTATTACCATATCGTTTTCCCGTTCGATTCCTTCCTTGCAATAATGAATTTCATATAGATTTCATTTCCGGAAAAGTAAAGGGATGACATCCCCGTCGGCTGCTCAACGCTTTTATCTACGCATAAAAATCGGCTGCAAATCCGCCGAATGAAACTTCAGACATTTCCCGCTTTTGAGCTTCTCCGCCCGGCTTTCGCGCCGCAGCTAATTTTTCCTCCCTTTTTCGAAAAGCTCACTTTTGGAACGCTCCTCTTGTTATTCCAATTATGCAAATCCACGCCGGGATCTTCGTTCTTCAATCTCGGATCTTTCTACTTCAATGGTGGCAATCAAAGCGGTTAATAAGCCCCCTTCGGCGAGTTATAAACACCGAAGTGTTATTCACAACTCTAAATAGGTCTTCATCCGAAAAACTTCGAGCTTTTGGCCAAAATTGATCGATTCTTCCCATTCGGAAGTACTCGCCCCGAAATACCGTTTCGGTCACCGCCCGAACAACCCCGCGATTGAACCTTCTCCGCCTCCCTCAAAGGCTCGTCTTCGTGCGGGAGGGGGCGATTCCGGGCGGCAAAGGCAAATCGATGCCCGCTTCTTCGAAGCAAACAATAAAAGAGAGTATTTTTTCCGGGGAAAATTTTTTCGACAGCAGCGCCACGTAAACGCATTTTGCATCGGCTGCGAGCAGCCTTGAACGGGAGATTGCATTACCAGCAACGTAACACCTCTGCAACACGCACGCTTGCGTGTGCGGTGCCGAGGAGTGTTCAGGGGTGCGAGCCCAGAACGTCGACGGAGGCCACCGTCCCGAACAAGCTCGCATCAACCCAAGTTGGATGACGTGACAGGTACCGGGAGCAAGTCGAGAATGAGGCAGTCATCGAAACGAACGCGGATGACCGCAGCGGAAAGAACGGCGAACGGATCGGGAGAAAAATGTTCAATGATCCACAATATATAGCGCGTAACACGGGAACGTTTACGATGGAATAAACGCGTTTTCAAACGGGAACGAATTCAGTCTAAATTTAACCCAAGTCAGGCATCAAAGGGGAAATTTGAGCCGCATTCCGAATTTCGCGGATATAAGTCAGCGCATTTTAAAACAGACCCGCCTATAAAAGTTGATGCATGGCGTCATCCTGATGGAGTTATTTGGCGAAATATCACGCAACGGTAAAGATGGAAGAAAGGAAAAAATCCAACACAACAAACGGCAATGGCAATAAACTTTTCAAATTTGTATCTCAAATGAGAAAAGCCATCCAACTTTAAGCAATAAAAGAAGAAAAAAAGGAATTTTCTAAAATTTTTCAGGTCGCGGCGGGGCCGCTGCAGGGATTCCGCCCCGATCTTAAAGGGAGGACCCCGCTGACGGTGCGGCGGGCTCCCGGCATGCGCGATCAAAGCGATGTTCCTCACTGCCGGGGAAATTTGGCGAGTCCCCGCCGTCGGGGGGCGCATTCTTTGTGCTTGTCTAAATCTGCGGGAGATTCCGTTTGATCTCGAAAAGTCGGAACCCGTCATCGCTTCGCAACATGAGCCGGCGTCGCGCCCTGATAAAAATTTAAATTCAAAAATGTAATTCAAACGGGAAAAATTTCAAATTCCGCCGGGAAAGCGCGTCCGAAATATTGTGCCGTCCGATGGCAGGCGCCGGGATTCAGTTACGAAGCCGAACAGTCTCGCTTTTTAAGGTGCGCGGCATCAAATCGCCGAACACCGAACGCACATGAATAATATATTCAATAAAAGCGTTTAAAAATAAATTATTCTCTCGCTGCAAGTGAAGATAAGGGAAAATCCAGCAACAAAGGGAAGCCACAGAACGAACCGGAAAGAGGGAAAAGTCTGATGAAGACAAGTTAAAGAAAAATGGGTTCGGGAAAAGTTCAAAATGCAAAAGGAAAAAGGAAAACTTTTCCTTTTTTTTTTTTTTTTTTTTTTTTAATTTCTGCACCGATCCCCGGCGTTCCTCGTCGTGTGCAGGCAATGCGAAAGGCAGCCCCGGGATATTAAAAGAAGAAAAGTCACCTTAAGGGGATCGTCGGCGTCGGACGCGGAAAGTAAGGGCAGCTTCTTGCGAATAATCGATCTCATTTTCGGTTCCGCCCCCCCCGGAAATCGACGAAAAGAGAAGACCCCCGGGGGAACCATCCCCGATGGGCACCGGTCGAGGATCGTGGCTCGCGAACGAGGTAACCTCGAGGCGTGGCAGCATCTAAAAAAACCGACGTGGAATGCGAGTGTCCGTGTTTTCGAAAGATTCCAATGCGAGATCCCACCTTTACACATCAAATTCCTAATTATTTTCGACGGCCCGATTTTGGGAATCAGATAAAACCCGGTTTGGGTTACCATCCGACGCGATGTAGGTTGAACCGCGATGGATCCTCAGGTGCGGATGCGCGATCAGTGGGAATGACAGTTTTTACTTTTTTTTTTCTCCTCTCCGAAAGCGGGCGTTGGATCGAACTCTGACACCCTCGAAGGGTGAAAAAGCGCTCGAAAAATTACGAAGAGGTGAAAAGGGTGGATGCGTCGGGAACCGACTTACCCTCGGCCGGGGGGAACGTTCGGGGTAAAAAAAGAAAAAAGCGGCGGGAAATTTTCCCGGTCTGCCGCCACCCCCCCCCCCCCCGCCGCCGGGGGCCTATGGACAGCGAAAACCTTTCGCGTATCGGAGCGGACGCAAGTCGAAATTGTTCCCTGGTAAAAAAAAAAAAAAATTTCAGCGGCGGGCGCCGAGGGCTCTGCCTCAGCCCCCGTTCCGACGCACCCTCAGCGAGACGCACCGAAAAGCCTTTTCTCGCATTTTCACATCGCCCGCCCGCAGGCAACTTCCGAAATTTTCACGTTCCGCCACCTTCCTCGCGTTTCGACGTTTTCTGAAGGTATCTGCCTGGGAAATTCGATACCCGAACCAATTAACATGAGGCGGGGTGGAAGATGCGGAGCACCTCGAGATGTCTCTCAAAAATTTAACGCTCCCCTAAAGGATCGTCTCGGATTACAAGACGAATTCCCACCGACGTATCCGTTTTCTTCGGGAGGCGCTGCACGCATTAGGTTTAGGTTAACAAACCGTGCACGACAGAAATGGTTTTGCGTGGTTTCTGGGTACCAGAAACATTTCCGTCGCATTACAATTACCTAAAAGGGAGAAAATTAAACTTTAATCCAAATTCAACCCTAATTACCCTCCTTTTAAAAATATTTGATTTAAGGGTTTATTTTTTCCGAGGGTTGACACCTCCCCGGCGAAAAAAGGATAGGATCATGCAGACAAATAAACAATAACAGCGGAGTATGAAAGAAATTTTTTTTTTTTTATCTGCATATCGGCATCAATCCAGATAGGGGTGAAAAGGCAACCGCCCTTAAGAGAATATTGTTAACAAATTCAAATTAACATGAAATCCGTGATATTGACAGATGCATCATAAATAACTTTTTAATTCGTTCCTGCGAGCGGGAAAATATAATGGGAACAATTGAAATGGAATAACAAAGGACTTTTTTTTTTTTTTTTTTTTACAACCCTTAGATAAAGGTTACGTGAACGCAGTTTTTCCCGTGCGTGTCGCGCACTGAGTCAGTGGGTCGCGTTTTCGACGCGTTAAATCCACCCCTTAAACCGCCCTCTCTCCAGCCGCGCCCCGACGGTGACGCGGATTTAGGGCATCTGCCGCTCGCCCTATTAAAGCAGACGACTGCAATTGCGTTAACGACGCCCGATCCAAATCCGACTTTTCCCCGCAATCTCCGCGTTCGCCGCCGGGCCGGAGATTTGCCTCGTTTCCGCCCCCGGGAAAAGAAATCCTGCACCCGCATGGCGGACGACGTCGTTCGGACGAAAAGGCGCGAGCCTTACGTTTTGGCCTTTCGGCCGCTTTTCACTTTCAGGCGCGGCGCCGCAGCGTCGACAGATCCGCGGGAAATGGCCGGTCGACCAGGCGGGCACCGTAGCTAGATAACCTCGAAAAACCTGCCGGACGGCAGCAGAGGGCGTCCGCGCACGAGGACCGCTCCGCAAGGTGCATGCCGCAGACCGCATTTCGACGCTTAAGTTATCTTTAATTTTGTTAGATAAAATTTACGCATTATCTCCGGATAAATTCAGGATTTATGGGGAATTTAAGCAATTTTCCCAATCAAACGACTCCGGATAATTTAAGATTGGATTTTATGGAAAGCCATAAATTTTAAATTCGGTTTCATATTGATTTTTCTCCGTGTGTGATTTTGAGTCTTTTCATCCACGAAGATTTTTTTTTTTTTTTTCCCTTCCGTTTCCGCTTATGCCGGAGGACGAAATTTGGCTTGACGGCTCTTCTTCGTCGGTCGAGCGGAGAGACGCGAGAAATTCAGCGATCGCAAGAACCGGTTCGGATGAAATTCGAAGTCGGATAAAAGAAACAAGGCGCGACAGCGGACAAAACATTTCTGCACGCCGCAGGAATGAAGAAGAGCGAGGACGAGGCGGGACAGACCAGACGGCTGCCACAAAGTTTCTTGCAGACTGATTAATTTCCGCCACTGACAGCTCGTTCGGACAAAAAAAAAGGACGCTTCAAACTTTGCTGCTCGAGAGGAGGAATGGAGAAAAAGAGGAAAAAGAAACCGATGACCGGGAGACGGTCCCGGAAAACTCCGCGGACAGCTTCGAATCGGGCAGTTTACGGGCTCGGCAGGAAAGGCCCGCGCACGAACCTGGTTTCTGATTCTCTTTCCCTTCCACAGGAAAAAACCTTTTCGGGCTTATTCGATTTTTTTTTTTTTTTTTTTTTTTAATTTAACGTAGATCGAACCGGAGCCTTCCCGAAGGAATTGCGGTGGAAAATTTCCAGTCATAATGGAATTATCCGTCCCCATTTTTGCTTTTTTGATTTCACCCAAATCTTCGCCGAATTTTTGCTGTTGCGCCCCGGGGCTCATGCGCGAGAGCGCTACGATTTCCTTCGCCACCCCCTTCGGAACTTTATTTTGTCGAGGGCACTCATCTAAATCCCTGCCCGTAAAAACCGAAAAATATATCTGAAGACCTTTGTCTGTTTTGTTATCTCAAATCCCCGATGTAATTTATATAACGTTCTCTGTGACGGCAGAGCGTATGAGCTTTCGCTGCGATTATCTGGTTCCACGACTAATGCCTGGTCATTGCGCGGTTATGCAATCGAACGGGTAATTTTCCTTCCCGAACGGGTTGCCGCATCATCCGGATTTGCGTGGCTGCCGCCCGAAAGGAACGTCACGGGCAGAAGCTTCCCTTTGGAGCCCTCCCCCGCGTCCTCGGGGAGAGTTTCAAGTACCCGATGCAAAGCGCGAAATTATATTTGACATTTGTTTCGAACGCATTGTTCGCGCATTAATCCACGGTTCAGTTGGTTTAACAAATAAACAATAGCAAATCACGGGTTAGGCTGGGCAGTCAACTGCCGTTCGCCGATTCTCCCCGCGTTCGGTCCTCCCGAAACTCACCCCCTGATCGTCCTACCCCCAGACCTCTTTCAGCCACTTTTTTATTTTCCGCCAGATTCGCAATGCGTTCATTTTCGTTTTCTGTTTCATTAATTCCATCGTTTGACTTTCCCTTCTGTTCCTTGTTCGTTTTCCGAAATTCCTGCCATTTGAAATAAATTGATTAAAAAAAAAAAAAAAAAAAAATTTACTTATTCTAAATCACTTGGGAAGTGAACTGAACCGGAAAGTGGAAAGAACCCGCCAGACTGGAGATGCATTCGGGGGATATCGACGGGAACTAAATCCAGGCGGGTTGAAAACGAAACGGAAAATGGCAAAAAATCCACCGCGAGGCATCGGATTGTCCGCGATTTTCCCAATCATCCATTCCCACTGTGTGGGGATTTCATCCCTCAGAGAAAGAAGTCAAAACCCCGACAGTGGATGCTGACGAAGCGCGCAACTTCCACTCGAAGTTGCACTGTCAGCATCGAAACGTTATTGACCGTCTTCGGGATGACTCCCGAGAAGGCAGCAATGTCAAACGTGCGAGATTTTGACCGGGGCTTAGCCGTTGCCTTCTTAAGGGCTGAGGTTCACGTTGCGGAGGAAAAAGTTATGCAATTGCCGGGCGCGGGTGCAGCAAGAAAAAGCTGCAAGACATACATTTCGGCTTTCGCGCAGGGGGAGCGAAGGAGAAAAATCATTAGTCATCCTTCGGATGACAGAACACGTCGAAAAGATGCAGGCGGAGGGAAAAAGAAAAAAGAAAATGTCTCTGCGCCACGAAACAGTTGCAGAATGAACGTGCGCAGCCACCCCCAACAAAGAGGGGCGCATGATTTGAGTTTCCGATGCGTTCGGTGCGACGATCCACCGAAAATATCAGCACGCATTTGAGTGCATTAAATATCATAACCCGACAGGGGATGCAGGGGTGGGATTTGCTCCCCCGAAAGCGGTGCTTTCGGGAGACGGCCTTTTTTTTGGAAAGTAAATAAAACAAAAATCGTTTGCGCGGTAGCGATCGGGAAAACTGCGCGAAAATCGAAGCAGTTTCTCCTTTCCCGTACGCGCTGTGTGACGCGATATCCGATTTGGCGTGGAACTTGGCCGCAGCGCCGGGAAAAAGACGCAAAGGCCGGAGACGGTCATCAGCATGTCTTGGAGTGGTGAAATTTGGGTCGGTGCAGGGATGCCAATCCGCACGCTCCGGAGCCACCAACTTCTGAGCTACATTTAGGAGGATAAACATATAAATATTGACAAGATCAAGGACTGATTAAAATGTAGCCTGGTGTAAATATTGATATGTGAAATCAGGAGCGTAGCCGGGTTCGGGAGTCAGGGGGTGGGACTGTGGATGAGGGCGCGCAGGAAGCACGGCCTCCGCACGAACGAGGACAAAATCGGTTCACAGCACGTTCTTGATAATATTGCATTAAGGGTGTCGTGTCACAGAAGGGTGCGGCAGTGGAAAGAACAAAATCTGCCACATTCGGAGCAGTTAATTTCGATAAAAGTTGAAAAATTGGAAGCAAAAACAGGAAATTAACCTACGAAACGCATACATTAATTTCTGCTGCATATGGCGATCAAAATGGCGTCGAATTTTGGTCGCGGGAACCGGAAGAAGGTCTCCATGCTCGTTTGCCCTAAATTAAAAAACAGGAACGGGACATCGCGTTGGATTGTCGGCAGTTTCTAAAAATGAGCTCCGTGCGGGGTGGCGTCGCTTTGTCCCGCGGTCCTCCAGCACCTCTGCCGGAAGTACAATTCACATCTTCTGTCTGACGCGGAGCGTCGCGCACCATTTCGACGGGAGCCCCAATTCCGTAACCCTCGAACCCGCGGCGCCGCGCTTTATCTGCATCCGAGTCGCGCTCCACCGTCGATTCTCGAACTTTTCCCGTGCATCGCTCGCGTGCGAGGCGGAAGTCCCGTCGTTGGCCGAGCCAGCTCCCGGAAGTTCCTCACGAAGCTCCGACTTTCGGATGGTTCCCCGGCGAGAGGCCCCGACCGGGTCGCGGTTTCGGATTCGGGAACCGGTTTACGGGTGCTCGGTGCCCTCGCGGAAGGGCGGGCGCTGCGGTCGGTGCCCATCCACCGAGGTACGATTCCAGTCGGACGTGGGAAAGCATCAAGGACGACGAGTTGGTGCGCGCGACAAAAACGCGGAGGCAGCGTCACGGTGGTCAACCCCGACGGCTCTCCTCCAAAAGTCGTGTGCTGCAACGTCGACCGGCGAAGACCCTTCAACTTTTGAAACTACCCTCGGATTTTCTAGCTCCGCCCTTGCGTGCCCCGCGTCCTCCCTCGTCCGCCACCGATTTTCGCCTCGGCTTCAACGTGACGAATCCCGGCCGAGAGGCTTTGCAACGGAATCGCAAAGTTTTTTCTATTAATATTTATTCTCGAATTAGCGACATATCCCGAATACCGAACGAATCGAATCTCGAAAATTTCAGCGGCGAATCCAGCTTTAAATAACGAGCATATTGCCTTGGAATGAAATGTTTATTGCCGGCCTTATCTTGCATAACGAGTGCCAGTCACGCCAGTCTTGTGTGGATTATTTACAGATGGGAACTTCCACCATTTTACCATTTTTATTGCTCGAAAATACTCGAAAACCTACTTCGGGGCTAAACACCGCACAATCCGATCTGGATATTAGTATTTATGACGCGGAAAAGACGAACCTCCGCACACGAGAGCGACGAGGTCGTCGAAGGTGTGCTTCGGGAAGTCGCTTAAAAAAAAAGGTTGGATATTTGTACCTGATGAGGGTAAGCTCCCGGTGACACGTGGAAAACGAATAATTATGCCTTTAAGGCTTTTGTCCGAGGGGTGATTTCTGCCGTAAAAGGGCACTAAAGAGGCGTTTGGCTCTAATCCCGACTGCTGACCGAGCCCACCTTTCCGAAGGATCCCAATTTGATCCTTTTCCGGAGGAGAAAAACTCCTCCGACTTCCGTCTAGGGTTTCGCTTTATCCTGTTTATCTTCCGTTTACAGAACTGTATCAAAATTAGGTTATGTTCTTTATTTCTTTGGGGAATTTCCTTTTTATTTCCCGCCCCCCCCCCGCCCCATGCCAATTCCGAATTGCCTGTCAAACCTGTCATCTTCTCCAGCTTTTTTCCCGTCCGAGGCCTTCGCATTTCCATCACTCAGGACTACCCGATTCCGGATTTCTTAACCCGACGCTCAACTTCATCGTCTGTTTATTGTTGCCTCACCACTTTTACCCGATATCATCGGGGGCTGGAACGGGAACGGGAGACGGCATCTGAGCGGGCAAGGCTTTCGGAATCCAGACTTCGGATGAAAATTGCTCGGCGCACTTCACCCCGAACAACCGTAAAGACGGAATCGTAAATATAACTTCTGTCGGTTATATCCACTCTAAATTGTCGCTGCCTTTTAGAGCCGTGCGTTGCAACAGGAGATACATCGACTGTGAGATTTACGGCTTTTCGCTTCTCGGTTGGAAAACCCGTCGGTGGGGTGGGGGAGGGGGAGGAGGGGAAAGGAGGTGGAAAATTGGATAAGTGCGAGAGCATCAACTCCTGCAGAATTGGTTATACGTTACAAAACTTTTGCCCGTTCCATTTAGAAAGAAGGGATGCCGAACGACAATCCTTCGGGTAAAAGCTTCGGAAAGCGCAGCGCTCCTCCAAAATCGGAGGCAAAGTGATAAGGTTAACTGGAAAACCTAAGAATACTTGAAAATTTTTCCGTCTCGGCCGGATTTTCCATCCAGAAGGCAATCTAAATCAAAGAGACAGACAAAAACCATTCCGGGTAAAGTTGAAAACAGAGAAGACTAATGAGATCAAAGTAAACGTCGGATAAGAAGAGGAGCTTTCCACGCTCGCGGGAGCTTTAATGAAATCCTCATATGAATTTTACAAAAGGAAATTTTCAATCTTCGGCCGAGATCCCGACAACGGCGAGGACGACATGTCGCGGCAAACCGCCGGGGATCGGATCGGGCTCGGGGGAGGATTTGCTCGGACGCCGTTCACGCCCCGATTAAATCGCTGCGGAGGAGCAGTGCTCCGAACGGAAGGTCCGACACGGGAAGTCACGGGATGGTCGGCTCCTCGCAGCTCGGCAAATGCCGCGGCAGCGAAATGCAAGCGAAAAAGGTGAGGGCAGTGGCAACGGTTCGTGCCAGTGCCCGGGTGCACGCCCGAAATTCACGGGGTGAACGTTGGCCAACCTTCCCGAGCCGGTTCCCGCCCCGCCGAAGTCGATCCTTCTTCCATTTCCCTCTCGCTTCGAAAACCGCCGCGATCTCCACTATCCGCTGTTGGGTTAAGGTCTCCGCCCTCGGAGACCGTAAAAAAAAAAAAAAACCGGCGTCATTAAATGCAAGATATCGGAGCACGGCCAACTCCGTTCCTACATCGTTACATACTAAACTGGCATAGGGGTCATAGGCATTATTATAATCGTTGGAGACGAAGTCATTAAAGCCCTTATTATAACAACTTTTAAATCCTCCACTAAATTCTTAACTGTATTTAATAGGATAATTGCATTTATTCCTTCCAAACCCGGAGCAACGCTAGGAAACACGAGCGGATCGAGCTGGCCACGACTTTAACGACCCGGGAAAATGGAAAATTACCAAACTCAACGGGAAAGCGGGCTTCAATCCATTACGGGAAGTGGATGCTCCGGAAAAGTGCCGGTCGAGGGGAACCAGGCCCGTTTCTTACCCGCGTCCGTCCAGAAGTTGGCGGAGACGCGAAAATCCACGCCAAAATCCAGACCCGCGAACACACTCCATTGCTGCATTATTTCGCTCCGTGCGGCGCACATGGACGCGGACCGACTGCGGTCATCGCCGAATGCGCAATCCCATCGAAAGCCGTGAAAAATGTTGGCCCAAGAGCTCCGCGGGAAAGTTCCGGAAAATCGCAGATTTCCCAATTTCCCCCAAACATTTTCATGCATGCTGCGCGGCGGTGCCCGCTTATAAAAGTGATCCCGATTATTCGACTTATCCGTAAACCTCGGCCGTAAAAAAAAAAAAAGTTTCCCTGTTCGCTTCAGCTCCGAAGCCTTCTTATCCGGAATTATCTCGTTATAACCGGTTGCTTCGCGTAATTTCATCGGACGGGAATCGATTTGCGGATAATCGATCCGCAATTCATATTGCAGTGCCTTAGTGTAATGTGCAACCGCGAGCGATGCCTTCGCCCGATAACTGACAGAAGCGACAATGCAATCGCGTTATATTTAAAATACATATCTTTCGAATCTCGGGCGTCAAGCGGATATCTGCCGTTAAAATTCGAACTTTCCCGCCCGACACGTTGCGGAACGGATCCTCGCGGACGTCTTCGAATCCGGAATGCAACGTCCAACGGAGGCGGGCGAACTGCGCCGAAACGATGGAAACCGCTGAAACGCGATCGGACAAGGCCAGAGACGGTGTTTTTTCATGGCGCACGGCGTCTTCCATCACTCGCAACGAGAAAGGTAAATAAATAATAATGAATGTCGTCGATTGTGGACCCGAGTCGCTTCTTCCGCCCTTCCCGGATCCGGTGCGAAAAAGAGGCGGCGAATCCGACGGTCCACCATCGCCAGCAGGCGAGCTGCTTCTTCCTCCACTTCGGGAAGGCGCAGGCGACGAAGAAGTATCGCGGGATCGACGTTTTGAGGAAACCTCGTTGAAATTTAACCCGAGCACGGCGAATGCGAGAGGGCAAGATGAGGATGGATGAAGGCCTCATGACTGTGCAGAAATGCGGCAACAACACATTAAAAATGCATAAATACAATGCTTTGCGAAACGTGATGTGCACACACATAAATATCGCATATAATAAGTATGAAAAAAAAAAAAAAACGATTTTTCCCGAGCCGTTTTGTGGACTAGTTTCACATTAGTCTGATAAGAATTAACCCAACTTAACTCTTGGTTAACCTATCGCCTCTCTCCCCGATAGCACGAATGTGATGATTTCGCATGTTGGCATGCAATTGCTGCGCGGCAGCAGCAAAGCGAAGCGTACGTCGAGGTTTGTCGCTGCCGCGGCGGCGGCGGCGGGGGGGGGGGGGGGTCGCGCATCCGAA
>JAOWBB010006757.1:0-18621 GCA_028565995.1 Ricinus marginatus
CCCCCCCCCCCCCCCCCCCCCCCCCCCCCCCCCCCCCCCCCCCCCCCCCCCCCCCCCCCCCCCCCCCCCCCCCGCCGCCGAGCGTCGCGTTAATTTTCGAGCTGTGCCCCGCTCTCCGACGCGGGCGATCATTAAAAAAAATGCCTGATTACGTAATGGGAGGAAAAAACGAAATAATTAGGAGGTAATTGCGACGTTGCCGGTTCGTCATCCGCACGATCGGGGCTCGCCGCGTGCCCAGCAAATTGCCATCGACATTAGCAGCGGGCCGCCTTTCGCGAGTTAGCCGTATTAAG
This sequence comes from Ricinus marginatus, assembly GCA_028565995.1. Lineage (NCBI taxonomy): Eukaryota > Metazoa > Arthropoda > Insecta > Psocodea > Ricinidae > Ricinus > Ricinus marginatus. Next base: position 297 of record JAOWBB010006757.1, read on the forward strand.
TCTCCGTGAATATTTGATGATATTCAAATAGCGGGCACCGAGGTAATTTCCCGCTTCCATTACGGCCCCCGACTCACGTCGCGTACCTTTCGGCTCGGGTCCCTCCGTTGCCCCGGCGTCGGGGCCCGGAAGGAGCCGCTCCCGACGCATCTTCTCTTTCCCGATGTTCTTTCCGTCTAATTTTTCCTCACCAATAAGTGAGAGCAGTTAATTAGCGAAAGAATGCGCCATTAAACATCGTCCTCGGTAATTCTCCGCGTCAGAACGGAACATGTGTTGGCAGATCCTCCGGCGATGCCGGGGCGATGCTCGCACCGCGGCGGTGCGTACCCCCGGACGGGGGAGGCTTCGCTTCCTTTTTTCCCGCGCTTCGAGGTCGTCCGAGGGACGGCGGTCGCTCGACCGTCGGCGCCCCCGCGGCGCGGACGGAGCCGACCGGAGTCGAGCGCTCTCGCGACCGAGGACCCGAAGCCCGTGCGGGGAGAGGGAGGTGGAGCGCTTCGGGTGGCAACCCTGCGGATCCGGTTCCGTGCGCGGGTGAGGCTGCCTCTCTCCGCAGTTGCGTTTCTTTTCCTCTGAGCGCGTTTCTAAAAGCTCGTAATTTAAAATATATCACTCGGAGAATGAGACAAATTAGTCCTCTCATCTCACGTGTCTTGATCCGTGACGAAATACAAAATATTTTGAAATACAAATTTGTTCGCCACATGTGGCGGCCCTGCAGTCGGTTCCTCCAAAGAATTCCTGCATTTGCGGCTTCCTCCTCGGTTTGCCGCGGCAATACCCAGACTTCGGTTCATCCGAGCCGTCTCCTATTGACAGGGAATGCGTGTGGAAATGGCACGCAACGACGAAAGAGAATGATGGATCGAAGAGTGAGAATCTGCCAGTTTATTAGTTAATTAGGCGTCCCGGGAGCCGGGCCGCCGTCTGCCCCATGTTTACCATGCCGCCGGAAACACTCAACCAACGCTGCCTCCTCGGTTACATAAATTAATGCGTTTCTTCGTCAGTTTCAGCATTCCGAGGAATCCGACGGAGTAAGCCCGATGGTTTGCTTAAGAGAGACGAAACCCTCATTTGGCTCGTCCTCATTTAATTAGTGATGTTGAAGTTAATTAATGGCTTGAATAATGGTTGGATGAAATGGGAGCGTTTTATTCGCGATCGGAGTTTTAATTGGTCCGTCGCTTGCGGGAGAATTTGACCGTCGAAGATGGCCCCGGGCCGGAGGCGAGGCGGCCCGGGCGCTTGGACCCGTCGGGGGCGCGCCCTTCCGCGGGTCCGGAGGGATGCTTCCGTCATCTCGGAGGCTGCGAAGTCCGCGGGAGGGCCGCGCGGAGCCGAAAAGCGGCCGGAAAACCTGGGGACGGAGATCACTCAACGTTAAATGAATTGCCAACGTTCGAGTCCTCGGAAGCGAACGTAACGGGCCGTTATGTCTTTCACTCTCCCAACTCGAGGCACATAAATTAAACACCCGGTTTTGGGTCCCAATTACATTTAGAGGGCCCCGAAAACGTGTTTGCTATTAATAGAGGCTTCATTTTGAAATAAAATTTTCATCGGGGCGAGAATTCATTACTCATAATCGAAAACTAGTTGGAAATTAGACGAGGAGCATCCCGCTTGCCCCCGTCAGGGACGCATTCGGGTTGCGGCGCTCCGAGGGTTCGCGGTGCTCGGCCAACTGCCGGTTTCCCGGACGGGAAACGGCAAAGCGACGGCTTTCGTCTCGAAAATCATCTCCGCCTCTTTCCGGAGGCCCAAATGGCCTCACAACACGCAGGAAAACGAACCTTACGCGGCATGAAATAATAATAAGGCTCAACTCTCGGTGAAGCGATGGTACTTTTCAAAAGCAATCCTTAAAAAGGTCATTATGTTAAAAGCCGCATTTTCGAAAGGGAAAAACGCTCCAGGAGCTCCGGTTCTCATTTTTGCAGGTTGTCGGCCCCGGAAAGGTTCACCCAAAGCCCCCGCCATATTCCTTTCGTAAGCTAAATACGCTTCTCCATTATAAATTATCTAAGTTGATATGGTGTTCAAAAATTCATGTTTCTCCATAACACTTCGTTTATAATTCCGTTTTTTTTTTCCTCTCTCTCTCTCTCTCTCTCTCTCTCCTCCCGCCTTTTTTTCGTGCCGCTCCGGAAGAAACACCCTCGCGACTTCTCGACGAATGCAAAAGCGGGAAAATCCCACCGGAAACTGCTCCGGGAAATGCTTCAAGGCACGCGAGCGGAAGCCTCGGCCCTCGTCGCGCGATGCGGAAATTCGTTCGCCGCGGCACCTCCGCGATGCCGAGCCGCGCGGGAGGAGAGCGCGGCCGGACGAAGCCTTCGGAGATTTTCCGCTTTTTCGTGCGGTTTCGTTGAAAATATTGCTCGTGATAGAATAATAAAATATTTAAGTAACTCACATAACACTTGGTTTAGTTGAAAATGAGTTGGTTTGAATTTTCCACCCTTTTTTTCGCTTGCTTTTCCTCTCCCTCCACCTCGAAACCCTGCCCATCTCTTCGCCCCTTCCCTGCCGCCACGTCAAATCTCCCGTCAGCATTCTCTCCCTCTCTCTCACTCTCTCCATTTTCCATCTTTCCCTCCCTCTCCCTCTCTCTCTCTCTCTCTCTTCCGGCGTTTCGGCATCTTCGCGGCGTCGAGCATTCGATTCCGCGGGAAGTGAACGACGTGCAGGAAGTATGCCTGGCGCTAATCGATCGAGGTCGACAACCTGCGCGGCGACTCCGGAGGACGTAATAACGGGCAAAAACCCGAAAGAAAAATTAGATTCAATCGCTTCTTTTTTCAAATGGAGTATAATTCAAATAATCAGTTTAAATTAAAAATTGAAGTATCGGATTTAGAAAGCTCATTTTAAATACTAAAAAGCTCTTTTGATTTCCTTTAATGGCATAAACGCTTTCGAAATTGAAACCGTTTTAAATTGTTCGAGTGTGAAATCGCAATTAACTTTTATCTCAGGAAAATCTCTTTGAGTTTGAATTTTCCAACGGAAGCGCAATTTTCTTCATCCTTCCTTTGCCTTCATCCACTTCCTCCCATCCCATCGCCCTTCCGCTTTCTTACGTCTGCAAGCCTCCGCTATCCCGACGGTGTCAAAATCTTCGGCCGCACCCTCGTCGATGCCTCCGGCCGGAATTCCGTCCCTCCCTCGGCATTTCCGCGAGATATCCGGTTTTCTTCACCCTCCGCACCCCCCCGAGCGAGGCGAGGCGACCGTTCCGCGAGGCGACGAACGGTTCGGGCGCCCTCTGCGAAAGGTCCCTCATCCCCACCCCGTATTCCCACGGGTAATTCCCCGATATACCGACCATTTATATGTTTCATCGGTTAGTAGTTAGCTCATTTAATAATGCGAGGATCAATTTTGAAGAATATGAGTTATCGTTATTTATTAACGAGTCCACGGGATAGCGTTACTGCCATCGGAGAGGAATAATTCTTCCTGCGTGGGTGCTCCGGGGATGACGCCCCTCTCGGATATATTTCATGTTTAACAACGTAAATGGATAATTCGATTGATTGGATTATTAAAAAGGAGCAAAAAAAAAAATGGGGGAAAGCTCTCCGGAATTGGATTTTGCGAAGCGGAAATTCCGGTGAGGCCCGCACGAAACTTCGCGCTTTTCGTCCGCCAACGCGTGCGGAAGGACGAGCCTTTTCGGACCTTTTTCCTTCTGCGTCGCGACGGGAGAGGAAACTCCGCCGTCGAACCCTTTCAAAGCGGGGAACCTTTTCATTCTTAAGTCTCAGATTTGGAAGTTTCGGAAGCGGAAACCAGCCAGAGAAACGGCAACCGCGCTGGAAGGTTGGAAGCTTGAAAAAATAAGGATTTACGCCCGTCAGGATATCCCGTTCGAGGTGGTCGCACTCCCCCTGCATTCTCTGGCAGGCCAATTCGGCCTGCTCTCGTCGGCTCCACGTCAGTTTGGCGGCCGCGTTCGTTGCGAGATCCCCTGCCCCGGCGAGTTCCGGTCCGCGCCGCCGTCGGTTTGATGCACAAACGGCACATTAACCCCGGGACCGAAAGTGGTAAGCCCCGCATGTAAATACCGTCATTATGCGGCGCGATCGGGATAAAAGTCAGTTCTCCGTGGTGCCGGCGAAGGCAGTTAAAGCGGTTGTATCTTAGTCTTCGCCAAATCCCATTTCCTCTTTTTCCCACCCCACCGCTTTCACCCCCCCCCCGGAAACTTCCCTCCGCCCCCTCGGGACGCATTCGTTTTACTTTCATTCGCCTGACGTCATTCGGTCGAGATATTTTGCGAGATATTATTGGTGCAAATTTAATATGCAATTATCACAGTATTAGAGAGAAGATAATTACTTTTTCTTCCCTCCCCTTCGCTCGGGGAGATTTGTCACCATTCCCTTCCCCTTCCCTTCCAAAGCATTTTTTTTTTTTTTTTTTTACTCGCCAAAGTTCGCGTTCCCGTGACGATTAATTCCGATCCCGGTGACGTTTGACAGGGAATTTTCCGCGTTTTCCCACAGCGAGCGATAAAGATTTTTGGGGAAACTTCCTCTTTCCGAACCGTTTGTAATCAATTAACTTTCCTTTGATTAGCGTTCGATTGCTGACGAAAAAACTTCCCCATCGAGGCCGCGAGTGTAAGAAGGGAACGCCGCGATGGCTCTCGGCTAATCGCGCGCGCTCATTTTGCATCGCCGGGCTTCGTTCCGGAAACTCCTCCTTCTTTCCTTTCTCCTCTTATCCCATAAGCCGACGGGCTTCCTTCCACAACCCGGCAACTCAATTCCCGCTCGCTTTAATCCCGGTCCTCGTTTCCTTCGATCCCGAGTCGGGACCGTCGATTTTCGTCTCCTCCCCCCGTCGCGCCACCCCACCCGCTACCCCCGGGGAAAAAGCGGCGACGGGCCGATGGACGGGATCCCCGCCCGAAGATCGGGGCGAACTGTCGCGAGCGGAGATCGCGATCTCCGGGCGGCGATCGCATCCGGCGGCGGGGGCCGGGATCGCGGGACCCGCTCTCACACGGGACGCAACTCCGCGGCGAAGCCGGCGCCCGTCACGCGCAGCCACCGGAACCCCGGGTCCCGAAATTTTCGGGCGAACGCTCTCGGAGGCAAGATGGACTCGCAGCGTGACATATCACGTTTCGGTATTCCAGAAGCGAGTTGAGTCATCCCAATTTCGCTATTAAGGGTGTATTCCTCGTGTAATTGAGAAAGAGCTTTACGCCGATTTCTCCCATCACGTTTCATCGCGATGTGAACGCCATCAGTTCCTCTTTGTCTCGCTCTTGAGAGTCCTTTCATCATTGTCACTCGTGTTTTCAAATCTTTACCTTCAAATTAGCAACCGGGAAAAAAAAAAAAAAAAAAATTTCTCCTTCGCCTCCTTTCAGTCGCTCTCTCGGAAAATTCCGGTGATGCTCCCTTTTGCGAGTGCGGTGATGGAAGTGTCGTGCCGTGACGGAAAAGTTGCCATCGACCATGGCAGCGCCGGCGGTCGTTAGTGCAGAAATCTGACACGAAAGGGGAAATAGTGGTTTTAAATGTGAGACACAGTGGAATAATGTCATAATGACGATAAAAATGATGCAACCACTATTACGTCATCAGCTATACGATCCAGAGCAGGGCAAGACACTGAGTGAAGAATGCGAAATGAAAGATGATAAGAGGAGCGATCCGACGGAAGACGCGGAAGGGCAGCGTAACGAGGAGTCGGAAGCGGAAGAGCACGCGCCGAGTGACGCGAGAAAAGCGCGGAAGGAAAGCCTCGACAAGGACAAGGGTGCCGATTTCAGGTACCTGAAGACCGGAAAGGGCAAGCAGGTGGAACCGGAAAGGGCGGATGACGTGCAGAGTGACATATCCGAACGGTCGGAGCTTTTAAACGTGGACGAGGAGTCGAATCAGTCGGAGCAGTACGAGAAGCAGTTCAACGTGTCGCCGGTGGACCTGACGAACAGAAACCTGGAGCTCGACAGGAACCGATTAAAACTGAATTCTCTTTTGTTGAGGAATAGAACGATTTTTAGCAATTGCACGGACTTCTTGACTAACGGACGGGAGGGCATCAACTTCTTCGACGGCGCTCGGTTTCAAATCAAGGAGGAAACCTACGAAAATGGACGACTCAACGCACCCGCATTTTTCGAGAGGAGGTTCGAAAAGGTTTCCGACAGACTGAAAGAGGGATTTTTCAAGCTGGAAGACGTGCGACATTTCGGGGCGGACAAGCTGTTCATCCCGGACGGGAAAATCGGAAAGGAATCCGAGGACGCCAGGTCGGAGAGCGTCAGCAGCAATCTCTCGATTTCGTCGAACCAGGAAGTTCACTGCCGGCGACAGGAAGAAAAGGGAAAATCGTTCTCGGGAGGCGGCGAAAAGATACCGCCGGGATACGTCTCCTTCCCGAGATTCAGCTATTTGCCCGACAGGAAATCGACATCGCCGGACGGCGGGGAGCAGGTGCAGCAGAGGAGGAACTTGGCCTTTTCCGTGGAGAACATCTTGGACCCGAACAAGTTTACCGGAAATGGGCCGCATAAGATCGGAAACGGTGCGACGAGTCTCGCCGCTTTGGTCTCCGGGCAGAGGATACCCGTGTCCCTCGGAAACATGGTGTCTCCCGTTGGATGCTGTTGGAGGCCGCAAATTCAGGATGGCGGCGAAAGCGACAGAGACGATAACTCGGGTAAGCTTCCTTTATTGTCTGCAGCCGGTCGGCATTTCTGTTTATCTCTCTATCCATTTCGGATTCCTTTATAACCCGAAAAATCACGATTGGAGTCTCCGGGCAGATTGCGAGTGCAATGCATCAAGCCTCGGTGCTGGCAACTGAGGTTCGCACTAGCATCAATTTTTTCAGAGCGCAAAGGGAAACGTGTAAGCAGAAATCTTAACAAATTCAGTTGTTCCCAATGATTTCCGTGCGAACATTGAAACTAGGTAGATCGAGGGATTTCGAAAACTAACTAGAAAATTGTAATTTGCACGAATTGCTCAATTTCAAACTGCGAACGGGTATTCGAATTGTTCTAGAAGATCATTATCCGATACTAGACTCTTATAAATCCATACCTCCTAGAATCCTAGAGTTTAGTTGTACATCGTATATTTTTAGAAATCTAGAAATTTCCAGGGAGACGCCACTGGTCGCTTTTCGAACGGGCCGACGGGAAAAGAACAGATTTAAGACATTGTTGGAGAAAATTTTAAGTCCCAAATTAATAATTAATGAAATAACATCAATTAGATTGAATTTTAAATTGAGTGTTTATAATTTATAATTCAATGATTTTTATATTCGGGAATGGTGATCCCAAGGGAAGGTTTCCCAGGGATTACCCCTCCCGCACTGTAACGATCCATGGATTGCGAACTGGATTGATTCGTGGGATACTTTGTGAAATCTGTTTATTGAGACGAAGGTGAAACGGAAACGGAAATTCTCCCCGCTTTTCGATCCCGATCGCCCCAATGGGTACCTCCCCACGGCTTTGCGACTTACCAAAATCGCTCCGAACGCCCCGCACGGTCAGAATACAAAATCGGGAAAATTTACCCGCCCAGCGGATCCTCTCCCTGGATCTGGGTACAAAAATCAATCCGCGGCATTTCGCGCAATGACCATGCCCATTCGGAAGCCACGAAAATTACGGTTTTCCCCCACGTAAACGGCGCAGCAGCGGCTGGAATAATCTTGGCGACCAGCGCTTCGGGGCAACCATTCGTTCCGAATCCGGGGACTCGTTTTTCCGCAGCGGTGTCCCGCCATCCGATCCGAGACCCCCGATATCATGCGGCATCGCAAAAATCCTGAAATTCGAATAGGTATCTCTCCGAGAGGTGGAGGGAAGTCGGAATGGAGCGGAGAGGCGGACGAAGCCAATCTTTCGGCATCAGGTGCGGCGGAGGGATATCTCCGAACGTGTCACCAGAACAAGGAGGGGAAGCCATCTTCAATCCTGAAGAGCGGAAAAAGCGGAAAACTTAATTAACCAATTTTCTGAAGGGATAAACACGAATAATAAGTGTTAGTTGACCGTAAAATTGCTTTGCATAATTTTTAAATAATGGGATTACGACCGGGAATCTTCGTTGTCTTCGGCCCCTGGAGGACCGCGGGGGCTGAGGGGAAAAGATTCCCGGGGCTTCCCGAATATTTTTTAATCTTTCCCGGGAAATTCGGGAAGAGCCGGGGGCGTGCCTCGAGCCTTTCCGGTATAGCGAACGACCTGTTTCGAGCCGGGGAAATCCGACATCCCGCAGCAGCAATCATTTTTCGAATTCTTCGTTGCGTGAAAAATTTATTCCGCTCACCCCTTGAGCTTCAAATCGATATATCGAAAGTGATTCAAGCATGCAAACATTTCTTCCATTAAAAAACAATACATTTGCTATTATAAAAATCTGAGACAATTTTCAGGCTCATTGCACAACTACTATTAAAGCGTTCCCGGGCGCGTGTTTTCCTAACTTAGTTTATTGCGGGGGATGAAAAATCTCACGCGGGACTTGAATTAAGCGGGTAAAAAAAATTAAGGGTTGCAATCGCTCGAGCGAATCAGTCTAACAGGTCCTAATATATGAGGCGAATTAATCATCTGTAAATAATTCCGTATGGCCCTGTTATTTTTTGTCTTCGGAAGAAAAACGGGGCCCAAAAGGAAATCCCGGAAAGTTTTGAACGCCGCGAACGCTCCCAAAGAACACCTACAAAAACATTCGAAAAGGACCTCCACGCAAAGAGAAGCGTTCGAATTAAGGACGGTCGATCATCCAAAGGGACCAAGAAGCCGTCTTCTAACATGGGCACGTAGCGAAATTTAATCTGAACCTAAGAAAACAAAAATAATTTTGACAACTCCCTTCGGAATTCATCCTGATGAGGAGATTCCTAAACATTTTCTGTCTTCAACTTTCCATTTGTGAGGAATGCTTTGCCGTCAGCATCCTCATTTCCTGGACCACATCCTTCTCGGGTGATCGACGCGGCGAAGACCGCGAGAGAAGAGTGGAGAAGAGTGCACCTTTTTTTTTTTTTTTTTTTTCACCGTTTTGCGTTATCGAGTTAAAATTTGCCGCATGACGTGGGTCGCGGTAAAGCCGGAAATTATTTTCTCGGTTTTACACCGCCATTTTTTTTTTCTCGCAAGCCAGAGACGGAAAATCGTGGAAGGTGATAGGACGAACAACGTGAAGAGACTTTGATTCTCGATCTTGAAATTAGTTCCACCCCCTCCCCCTCCCCTCCTCCCATCAAAGTCCTCCAGATAAGCGAAAGGGGGAGGTGGAACTGGGAGGGGAAAGCGCAAAAACAAAAGAAAAACATGTAAATGTTATGTTTATCGAATTTACGTAAGGCGTGGCTTTCGCATCCGTTTCCATGGCGACGATGGGGCTATCAAGCTACCTTGTTTACTCAGACTTCATTTAAAGCTTATTCAGGGGTTAAGCTTTTAAATTTTCCCCATTTTTCCATATTTTTCTTCTCCTCCGAGAAAAAGACTTTCCCGTTTTTCGGGGAGTTCTTCGACTGTTAAGAAGTCGAGGGTGGCGATGACTTAATTTTACCGTATAAAAATCAATTCTCCCTTCGTTTCGACCCTGGAAGAAAATCTTTTGGATCCCGATCGAATATCGAAATTCGTGATTTCTTTGCTTGCAGCTCGGTCCGTTCCGAAAAGGGTTTCTTTCGCTTTGCGCGCCCTCGAGAGGATGCTTCGAGCGGAGGAAATAGTTGACAAATTATCAAATTTAATTAGTAAAGTAACTGAATTAGAAAAGGAAGGAGACAGAGAGATAGGTAGATAGAGAGAGATAAATGGGTTTTCCAAAATGGCGTCCTTATTAAATAAACGCAAAGTAAATCGCGGTATCAATTTATAAAATGAATTATAAATAATATTTGCTGAAAAAACAGACAGAAAACGTTCGTCCATTTTCTCTCTGTCAAAATAAATTTCATTAGGTTTAGCCGACCGTAAAAGACGTTCACGCCCGTATAAAATAAATTCTTGCAGTCGATCTTCTTATAATACATATCAAACGAGTATACGAAATGGGAAAGTTTTTGTGTGCTTTCCAAATGATATTTGAAAGCTCAGAGCAATCTAATTATTTGACCGTTACGTCAGGATCGGATTGATGCACGTTTCGCTCAAAATTTCTGAACGTTATTTGCGATTTCTCCAGTGTTAAATTCACCGTAGAATTATTTTACCGTTTGACCGGGGAGCCGCGTCGGGACAGACCTTATACGAAATTATAAGAAAGCGGACATTGCGGGCGGACGGATGGACGGTTTGAAGCGGATCCGCGAGAGGCGAGTCGAACCGAGAGGATCGTCGCTCGCGACGCAGTTCGCAAAGGCGAAACAAAAAACTCGAGGCTTTCCCATTTTTTTCGGGATACGGGAAAAACTCGGAGTTCGTGATCGGCAAAAGCAGGAACGGGACGCGAGGTGCGGATAAAGGCGATGGCTCGGCGACGGTCTCCCCATTGAAGACATTCAAGCCTTAAATAAAACACTTTGGTAAGCTAAGCATGGGTGGCGTAATAGATCAATTTCACGCTCTTTCAACGGGAATTGCTTGATAAATTTGCATGATCCTTTTCCCCGTCTTCGGCGGCAAAGAAATTTCAAGATGCGACTCCCGGAGGCTGCGGCGGCATGCGTCATCTTAAGTTTCCGGAGGCGCGAAGACTCCTTTAAAATGAATGCAGGTCGCCTTCCGACGCAAATGGTTCGGGATATTTTACAGAGATCCGGGAGACGTTTCGCGAACGCGCTCGGGATCCCGTTCGGGGGCGCGGGGAGGGTGCCAAAACCAAAACGTCATTCCGACTTTTCCGGACCCGAGTCGCTCGCGGAGGAAAGAGCGGGAATGAATTACTGGGGAACGTAAATTCTCCAAAATATTTAGCTAATGAATAAAACAAAGCTATCTAGACAATCGCTTAACCTCTCCGCGATTAATTGTAACGGTTTCGTTGCAGGAATTCTTCAGCATTCGGAGAACGAACTCGACGAGTGCACCTCGAGTCAAATAGGAGACGACGACCAGGAGCAGAACGATCTGAAGAGCGAGCTGAGCGATCAGCAGGACGAGTCGAAGGCCTCGGGCGGAAGTAAAAAAAAGAAGCTGAGCTCCGGCGGAAGCGTGTCCGGAAGCGGAAGCGACTCGAAAAACAGCGGGGGAAAACCGAGGAGAGCGCGAACGGCGTTCACCTACGAGCAACTGGTCGCCCTCGAGAACAAATTCAAAACGACGAGGTATCTGTCCGTGTGCGAAAGACTGAACCTAGCCCTGAGCTTGAGTCTCACGGAGACGCAAGTGAAAATTTGGTTTCAAAACAGAAGAACGAAATGGAAGAAGCAAAACCCCGGGATGGACGTCAATTCGCCGACGATACCGCCGCCCTCGAACGGGCCTTCCAGCCACTTCGGGGCCCCGTTCGGACACCACCATTCGCACACCGCCGCCATGCTCTATGCCGCAGCCTCCCATCACGTTCCCTATCCGTATCCGGTTTTGAGCTCCGCGGCCAATCCTTATTTCCACCATTTCAACCACGCTCACTCCCACGGGAGCTCTTGAGACGAGGCCGCGAGCGCTCTCCTCAAACGTAGATCCTTTTGAAACCAGTAAAAGGTAGCGGAAGCATCCTACCCACGATCGATCGACAGGAGCTCCCTCTTAACGGAAACGGCATGCTAAGAGTCCCGCGAAACTGCGACCACGTCTCTCTGGCTTTCCTTCCGGCCGCTCCGAACGTGCGGCCTTTTCTCAAAACCCTCACTCAAATTTGAAATATCCTTTTTTAAACGCGATTTCGCTTTGCGATTTCCGCGGGGCGACTCTTCAGGCATCTCTGCACACATTTCCCCTTATCCCCCGGGAGTTTCGAACATGCAGATTCAAAATGTCACGCGTCATTTTTTTAGTTAACGATAATGTTTAATGTTGAAAATTTACATACACGCACTACGCTACGTACATACATATGAATAACGTAAAATTTTTAAAAAGAAGTCTAACGTGGGAAAATTATGGGTTATTAAATTTTTTTATCAGCCTCTGTAAATAATTAAAAGGGAAAAAACATTGAAAGTGATTTCACATGTAAAGTAATAACAAAAATAAATGTAACAAAAAAACTCTTGCGGAAGATTCTTCTCTTTTACTCCTGATCCTGACTTCGAAAAGAAATACTCGGACACGGCCACTCACGGACTCCCCCCGATCCTCCGCAGCAAGGGAGCTCCCGGATCCGCCCCTGACCGGTAAAGAGGAGATCGACGACTCGGCAACATATGTGGAATTCGTGGGCCTAACGAGATCAACGACAGATTTAATTCTTCCGTTCCGAATCGAGTGGTGTTTACGCAGAACTTACAAGAACAAGGCAAACAACAGCGATAAACCTTTGTTCGGGGCAACTTCTCGCCCGTCGCCCCCGCCGAGGACCGCAACCGCGTCAGGAGGCTCTCCAAGCGATTCCGGGCGTGCAGAGAGCCGTCGATATTCGGTTTCGCCATAAATATAAGCCGATCCGGATGAGAGGGCAGGATAGGCCGAGGAGAGGTAGAAGGCTCTCTCTTGGAAGTTACCCGTGTGTGAAGGCAGGGGTTGAACCGTGAAATAGATTTAGAGGAGGATGAGACGGAAAGATCCTTTTCCGATTTCCATTTATTGAACCTTTTGTTCGTTAATCCCTCGATTTGATTGTTTTCGCAGTTCTCTTCCTGCAGCCATTGTCTTTCATTTTTCCCGATGACCTCCCTCTCCGGGGCTTCTCCCCTCGCACCGAAATCTGCCGAGCCGGGCAAAGTGGACCCCGCGAGTTCCGGAGCGAACGGTCGGAGAGGAACGGTAAATCATTTTGAATTTTTCCAAAAAAAAAAAAAAAAGAGGTTTCCCGCGCCGAAAAGAGCAGAATCGCGATAACGAAAGCATTCGGCTAATAAAGCCATTTGCACGCGACTCAATTAATAAACTGCTTGTGCATTACACAATGTAATTAGGATGCGCTTGGCTCGAAGCTCCAATTTCAAGCGCTGCCGCGGACCGTTTTTCGCGTTAATTTATACGAGATATCCCGTGCAGGACAATTGCTCGAGATAGTTAGCAGCGTTTTCACGTGGCAGCATCTGGCGCTCGGGCGTTCGCAACGGCGAACGGGACCCGGAGACGCAACTGGAGTGTGAAGCCGATTCCGAGGGAAGGGTTTTTTCTCGCTGATGGCCGTGATGCCGTCAGCGTCAGAAGTCGCTGCCTCCGCGCTCCACACCCGATTGGTGACTCCTCATCCGTGATGAGAGAATAATAATGATAATGCCCCCCTCGCATTAATCTCCTAAAAGCGAAATCAGAATTAAAAAATTTAATCCTAATTTTAAGATGAATAGAACTACCCAAGCGGTCTCTTGACACCGCAATTTCAATTTCGGCTGCTCTCCGGGAAAACTGCCGAACCCGTTTGCATCGCTATCGGTGAATGCGCCTTCTAAGGATTCCACCGTCCCCGGTGTCGCGCCGTTAGATGAACGGGACGGGAGCGTCCGATGAAGCGCTCGATCCCTCACCTTACGCCGAGCGCGGCGAATATTTCACGCTCGTTTGCTCGCAGTAATTAGACTGATCTGTGTTAATTTTCTGTTAATTTTAAAATGATTTAATTTGCTAATTTCTGGAGCTTTTGTTTTTTTTTCTCTCTCTCTCTCTCTCTCTCTCTCTCTCACTCTCTCGCTCTCTCCCTGCCTTTCCCCTCCCGCCGGGAAAGCGTCTCCCGGCGTCGGGAAATTTTCGGGGCCTCCGAGGGAAATCGCTTTCGGAGCGGGAAAACGTTTCGGAGCCCGGCGGGAAATTTTTTATTTTCAGTTTTCCGGCTAATTAAGAGAGTCACTCATCGATTTTCATTTCCTCGCGCACCCTCCGCCGCCGCGGCAGCTTTCCGCCACCGCCTTCCCGATGACTCCCCCTAATCGTCGAACGCGTAGCTCATCAATTTCGGACGGATTCGTACGATCCACCCCTAATCGATGTCATTAAATCCTTCGTTTAATAATGATCCTTTTGTGTAATGGAACACGAGAGAGGACACATGTGAGGATGTAATGGCAATTCCTGTCCGACGATTCCCTTTCAAGAGTCGAAGCTCCAGGGACGCATTTGTCATCTTAACCTACCTCGTTACCGGGGCTTAAAACCCGAGATGATGAGGGCGCTGAGGGACGGAAGGCGAACCGGGAAACTGACTTTCAATTACGGGCCCAAAAACTTGGTTGCGTTCCCCAAACCTACTCCGGGTCCACCTATTTTCGGGGCCGTTCCCCCCCCCCCCCCGAAGAACCTTCCACGGATCTCCCTTGCGCGCGTGAACTCGGATCTCGGGAAAGCGTTAATCTCTTCGATCGCTCATCTGTCGCCCACGGGTCACTCGCTGTCGCGCCACCGTTTTCTGGCCCCGCGGCCGCGAGATCGACGGCCGTCGGAAAACCTCTCGATCGCCGCTGTTAAAGGGGCGGTTTCTTGCAGAAGGAACGCGCTAAATCTGCGATCCGGCGCAAGCGCCCTGGCTCCGCGCTCGATCGAAAGACTCCGCTTGCGGGGATCTCGGTTTGTGGTTCTCGGTTTGGAGCGAGTTCGGGTGGTGATATTTTGGGGGGCCCGCTCCGAGGGTCCGGGTGGAGAAAGGTTCGGCGTGGCCCCGAGGAGGGGCCGAAGGGTGGGTTTCAGCGAAAACGATCAATCACGCGTTATTAGATATTAATGGAACCGTTTTGAAAAGTTATCTCCTGCGGTGTAAAAACCGATAATCCAAGCGATATTTTATTCAATTCAGGGGTGGCAAAAATTCGCACTTTGCAGGGACGCCACCGAAAAGTAAGCAGATGTTTTCCTTTTGTTGTTTTATACGTAATAATTCCCCGAGTGGATCATTTATGTCTTGTACGGATTAATAGAACATTCCTTGTGGCCGTTTTAACGTTTGCCTCCCTTGATATAGTGGATCAAATGGAATCCGGAGGGAGTTGGAAAATTGAATGAAGGGGTGAAAAACCTTCGCCGGGGGTTTGGAAATTTTCATCCCCCTTTTCCATCAATTGACACATGCAAAATATTCCGGGGCTGCCTTGCTGCGGGAACTCGCTTTTCCATTCCCAACGCGACTCCGTCTATCTTTATGTAAATCGTTTTCGCTTCGGCGGGTGAGATGCGAGGACGAGGTTCGTTCTCGGCTCGCGGAAAAAGCAAAATAAACTCCGGCGGCGCGCTTCCAAAGCCTTCGAGATCGGACCTCTTCCGAAACATCGAGTGCCTGCAATTTCTCCGCAACTCCGCAGCAGAGAGGTATCGAAGGCGAGATTATTCGGCCGAGTCCCGGCGGACGGGAAAACCAAATTGCAAACGCGAAGCCCGCAGCTTCCACCGCCGGCTGGAGCGGAGATGGCAGGAGCCGCTAATCCGCATCGAAAGACGCTCGAAACGGTCTGTCGTCGGGGCCGCTCGGGGAGTCCGACAGGAGACGGGAAAACTTCGAAAGCGGTTTCCGCCCCGGAAACTAGGAAAGGAGGAAAAGCGAACGAAATTCCGGGGACTTCGAATTAAAATTGATATGTTCAAAGTAAAGATTAGAAAGCACTTAAGGACATAAAGGGATGCTGGTGATAGCTCGACATTAGTCACCTGTTTCTCAAGCTTTTATTCACACATCTATTATTGATCGAAATCCTATTACATCCTACAACATGTTTTAATAATACCTTTTGCTGCTCGCTTTCGCATCCTTCCCATCTTGGGGACCGAACGGCGGCACTGCGAAAAGCCAGACAAAAAACACGGTAGCTGCGGGCGATGGAGCGGCGCTCCCGAAGGATCGCGTTTCCCGCGCGGGGCCCCGAATTTTTGCCAAACGGATTTCCATCCGACGTGAAAAATGGGGGAAAGCGAAGAATCGGCAACGTCGGTTCTCCGGTGGCCCGTCGCCGGGTTTGCGTCATAACGCTGCCTCCCCTCTTGCGAAAAAAAGTCCCCGCGCCCGCGACTTGGCAACGGCCCACCTGGTTTTCGCACCCGAATCGCGATCGCCGCATACCCGCGGTACCCCGTCGCGGGGTTTTGCCGCGGTTAACCGCCGACCGGAAGCATATTCGACAAGATGGCGGAAACGCCAGGGTTCCCTTCGCATGCGATTTTCCCGCGACTTCCTCAGTTCGGGGACCGAAGGACGCCCCGGTGTGCGGTCCGGCGCGACTTTCGAACCCTTCTCCCCGTCTTCTCCCCGAAAAAAGGAAACATTTATTTCGCTCCGGTGGAGGAAAACTTAGCAAGGGGCTGATATCGACAATGGAAAGGAAAACCGATAACCTTCGACAAGGGAACTACATTATTTAAATATTTTCCATTCAATCGTCGAAAGGTTTTTATTCTCCCATTTTCTTTTTCTCTCGCTCCGCCGATCTCCGCATAAAAAAAAAAAAAAAAAAAAAAGCAAAAGAAACGAACGGGGACCCGGAGCCTTTTCTTCTTTGTGCTCCAGCCCAGAGCCCGATTTTTTTCTCTTTTCTACGGGGGGAGGGAGAGGGGGAGAGAGAGAGAGAGAGAAAAAAAAACTCGAGTTTTCACATAAAAGGTGCGAAGTTGCAAAGGTAGTTTGAAGCCAATTACAGCAAAACCACCTCGGTGAGAAACTTCCCTTTGCCCCTCGCCACCCCGGAAACCCTTCGCCTTCTGCTCCGCCGACTTGAACTCCGCATTGTTTCCTTTTCCTCTTCCCTTCCTTTGCCGCCGATACGTTTGAAAAAAATTAGACGCGCGGCTCCTACGCGGCACGTCCCCCGGGGACGTCGGTCGGACGCCGGCGAGAGCGGGGGCACCCGCTGTGGGAAACTCCAATTCCGCCATGACTGGTTCATCTCCGGCCGTAAAATATATTAAAAAATTTTTTCATGGTTTTTTTTTTTTTTTTTTTTGAAAAGGAAACGGAAAGAAGAAAGTAGTTAAATAAAAGGATGGTAAAATAAAAAATGCTTATCCTCGGAAATGAGAAAAAAACAGAGTTTTGTTTAACTCATTTAAAAGATATTGAAAGCGGGGTCGGAGCCAGGATTTCCCTTTCGGCGCTGGGCGGCGGCACCGGCGCTAAAATGCGAGACGCGTATAAAATTATTAACGCAATGTCTGATTTTTTTTTCTTTTCTTTTCGCATCCCGCTAATGATGATCTGAAACGGCATTTTTCACGTTTGAGGAAACCCGAATGCGAAGCTCGCTTACCCTTGACGTCAAACGTTCATTACACATACAAATGTGTCGTGTCAGTTTTTTTTTTTTAAAAATTTCTGCATCATGACCTCCCAGTCAATAACATTATTATTATTATTACTTTTTTTTCAAAAAAAAAAAAAAACCAAAATATTATTGATTTAAATTTTTTAACTAATTTCGCATTGAAAAAAAAGTTGGAGAGGAAAAAAAAAAAAGGGACGTCCGGAAAGTGTTTAATAATATATACCGCATTAATTTAACGAATTACGTATAAAGTAAAGAGGGTTATGTATATTAATCTTTCGGCTCGGCATAATGGTTCCATGGAGGGAAATTAAAATTGAAAAAGGTCGAAAAGGACTCGCGAAAAACGTGGCAGAGCCAAGGCGGAATTCAAAGCGTTCGAAAACGGTTGCGCACACGACCGATCGCATTAAGGTGGCAGAAGAAGAAAAAGCTTCCGGCGCGGCGAAAACCTTTTACCACCGAGCTTGCGAGGGGCTGCAGGTAGGCGGCCGCCACCTCAAGCCGACCGGAAAATGGTGACGAATAGGGGGAGGAAACGTAAAAATTCAAGAGGTTCCACCCTCCCGCGACGCCCATTCCGAAGCCTTCCGCCAGCCCTGTCGGAAAAGTTGGGAAAATTCCAACCGCTGCTGCGGAGCATGTTGAAAATGTCTTTTTTTTTTTAAATTTACAACCGAGTATTTTTCTTTTTTTTTTTTTTTTTAAAAACGTGTCTGTAAAAAAAAATGAGATTTCCCCGGGAAAGTTTTTGTCTTTTTTTCCTTTTTTATTGCGCGAAAAAAAAAACCCGGGGTTCGTTTAGGATCCGAGAGAAAAAGATCGAACCGAGATTGCTAAATAAATAAGTTTATGAATAAAAAGCACAATCAGACGATTACGGACTGCACGCATAAAGCGTGCATGCCGACGGCGGATTTAAGCAATGGCCGATTTCGCCCGTAACCGAATCTTTGAGGTGGGCAGAGCGGAAGAGGAAAAGTTGTTTCAGTCGATTCACGGAGCACATTTTGATCGTCAGGAATCAGGG
>JAOWBB010006758.1:0-18591 GCA_028565995.1 Ricinus marginatus
CTTCCTCAACGGTTCCACCCCGGGTTCGTACTCGTTTCCTTTGGTACTAAATAAACCCCGCGTTAAGGAGAATCAATTTTTAAGGGTGCACCCCTAAACCGAGCTTTTTCTTCCGTTCCGTTACACAAGCTTTGCCTCCGTTATTACCGTATTAATAAAATAAAAAGAAAAAAAAGGATGTTTAAATTTTCACGAGTGGGGCGCGAAAATCTAATAGTCGGATTCCGGACCGTCAGCGAACCGCCGCCTTCAGGTCGTAATTCTCTATTAATCCTGCGGGAATTATCCTCTTCTATCCTGCGGGAGTAAGCAGTCACAAGTCATCCGCCGTATTGAAAATCTGGAAAAATCGGAGAAAAATCCATTTTCGCGAAACGTTATCCCGGAATAATCTTTATTAAAACCGTAAAAACCTTTTCCGAAATTCTTTGCCCGCATCTCGGAATTTTTCACCTTTTCCCTTTTGCCGCTCCCGCCTCGGGATCTTCGGCAAATTTCATTTTTTTTTTTTTAACGCAATTTGCATGTCATTGACATATTTTTCACGTAGCGAGATCCAACCTCATGGAATTGTCTTTCCCCGGTTTCTCCGCGTTTCCCAGTGGGGCGATTTCGTCCGGGGTTGACGGATTAATTCGCAGGTTGCGAGAGAGCGTTCGCGGACGGAACCCCGGATCGGTCGGGGCAGCGCGATCCGGACGCTCCGGCTGGCAGCTCCCCGTCGGATCGGAGGAACCCGGGGGTGGCGGAAGAAGGGGAGGAATCGATCGGAAAAAGGAAGAAAAATCCGTAAGGGCTTTCGAGGAAGTTTACACACGGGGGGGGAGGAAAAGAAAAAGAAGAAAAATTCTCTGGAGCTGCGACTCAAGTAGCAATTTTGGAGATTCGCCGTCTTCGACGCCACTTGGAAAGGCTTCCGATGACTCCTTCCGCATTTTCCCGCGGACGGGATACGTTCGGAGGGCACCCCGGAGGAATCGTTCGCCCGTTTGCCGATTGAGAAAATCGTTCGTTCCCTTACGTGACCCGATGCAGCCGAAGAAATTGCGGTGCATGTTTCACCATCGACATTCTTTTTCATCGTTTGTACACGGACGGACGTCAGTCATTTTAATGTGGGTAAATCATGCGATCCCTTCCGGATCCTGTGCAACTCGTGAAAATGCTAGGCGCGTTTTGGAACGGAGAAGGGGGGGGGTTTGTGAACGTGGTGCAGCCTGCAGCAGACATGCCGAAGGCTCAACTCGAAATCGGCAACAAAAGATGTGGAGAAACGAACATTGCCGCGATGCACATTATTTACGTATCCTAAAGGGAAACTGAGTTGGGTCGAAGAGTTATTCGAAAGGAAAGCGAACCGGGTTGGGAGCCGGGGGTGGGTGGGTGATACATACGAATGAAAGTCATCGTAGCGGAAACAGAGCAGCATCAGCAGTCAAAAGACTTCGAAATCACTGTCGCAGAAAAAGTGCAAATTTCGACGGCGCACTCCCCGGCAGAGAATCCCATCCAGTTCGTCCTCATCTCCATCAATTTCGGAGTTTCCATCAAAAGGTTTTAAGCATCTTTTATGCGTTTAACTCTGCCTTCTTGACTTCTCATTTCCGAATGAAAAGAGCTCCGAGAACGCTAGGACCAATTCGGAATTTAATGAAATAGAAAACTCAATAAAACGAGGGATAAAAAGAGGAGAAAAAAAGAAAAAAAATTGTTTGCTCTGTTTTATGGCGTCTCTCTTAAGTGCTGCGATGATGGAAACATGTCGTGCTGCATTCAGCGCAAAGGAGAGGAAGAAACCGGATCGAAAGCAGTCTCGCCCTGCGTCTGGTCGCTCCGAAAGCCCCAGCGAATGCCGGTAAGAAATCTTACTTTCGGCTCTTCGGCGGGGCGGGGAATCAATCAGAAAGGGTGCGAGGGTGAGGGAATCGCTGCATCCCTTAAAAAAAGGCACGAAGATATCGGATCAGGTTTCGAGTTTGCCGGGTGACCCCCCGGCAGCGTTCCTTCGTAATTGATTGGGTTCGCCCTCCTCAGCACCGGAGTCGTGGAACCGGTACATGAAAATCGTGGCGCGAGATCCCCTCCGACGCGTTCCGTCCTCCGGAATCGGCATAACAATTTCTCGCGAGGCTTCCTGAAGCTTTTCTTCTCCAGCGGAGGAATTAACCCTCGCTCGTTGCTCCGAGCCGGTCTTTTCCTTCGTCTGTCGCTTCCTTCCTCGAAGGGTTTTCGTCGCCGGGGAGCGGCATCGACGACGGAGCGCAGCGCGCGAGCGCCCCTTCCCACGGACGAATTCGCCCCGGGAGGATCGGGTTCGAGAAACCGGCGCTGGACGGGATCGCCTCCGGCAGCGGGAAAATTTAATTTACCGGGAGGAAGGCGGTGTGCGGTAAACTCTGCATGCCGCCCGACTCGCGTCTGAAGAATTCAAGCGATGCCCGGAGCCGGATCCACCCCTATCGCAGATTAAATATTTATCCAGCAACATCTCCGGGGGAATGGCAGCGGAGTTAAACGCTGGAAACGGTAATTGCCAAACTTCGTTCCCCTTCGCTGCCGCGATCAGAAGTGCATGAAATCCCATTTTTGTTCCGACAACAAAGGCTTTTAATAGTCCGAAAAGGAATCTAAATAAATTGAACTGCTGATGTGCTGAAAAGCAGAAGACGGAATCATCGGCGGGGCGGGGTGGGAAATAATAAATAGGATGAGTCATCGGTCGTAGATGTTGCCACCCTAACTTTTTCCCATTTCCCCGCACGGAACGGAAAACTTCTTCCAGTTCTGGGCGCGGGCCCGGCCCACTAATTTCTATCGCAAATGCCGCGTTTGCCCGGGGGGGAAAGGGGCATCGAAGTGCTGTCGAACATCAGCTTAATTATTCACGTTCCCTGATGGATTTTTCCTGGAGGATGCTCCTTCGTTATCCGCGCGTGGTGAGGCGACGGCAATAATATCCACGGAACGGATCCTTCCTCCTCTCCAGTTCCGAGGCATTTGACGGTGTGTTCGATCGAGCCGCACGTCGGATAAACGTGTAAGCGCTGCGCGAGGGGGGGGATGGCGTTGGGCTCGCCCGCAAGTCCTGCCTATGAATAATGCATTTCAGCAGTTAAAACGCTGTTATAAATTCGTAAACGAAATTCGGATTCTGTTTATCTAAGCTGAGGCAAATTCGAATAGTTTCACAGTCATTTGTGTGTTGTGCACTCGTCGGTGGAGGATGCCGCCCTCGGACGGTGCCGTTGCGCAGACCGGGAGCTTCTTGCTGCCGTGGAGAGACCTTTTTGCGCCGCTTAAGGCGAAGCCAGGCGTCGCGCCGCGCTTTTGCTGCGGAGGAGTTCCCGCGATCGGCGATTGAAACGGGGGTGAAATCATTTTCCCGGCTAATTTTACAGATCGAACTCGATCGGGGGATGTTTACGAATGCACGAACAGTTAGTCGAATTCATTCGAATGCAATCAGTCGAAAAAGCTTCCGAGCTTTGGAGGAAATTTTCGAAAACATTTCTTTTTTTCCCACCCCCTACCCGCCATAATTTCCCCTCGGAAGGGGTTTGTCTTTTGTCACTTGCCAACAATCGGAAAAATATTTTCCTCCGATTTGAAATTATCATGAAAATAAAAAAAAAAAAAGCTCTCCCAAAAAGCTTGGATTCTCACCCCCTTCGCGCTCCCTTTCCGACGAACGACCGAATAAACTTTGGAAATTATTTTCCCCGGAAAGGAAATTTCCCCCGGAGGAAAAAGGATTGCTTGCAACGATACCGGAAACGAAATGCACCTCACGTACAAAGTACACACACGGACAATAGATATTCGCCGCAGAATGCTGAGGGGTTAAACCTTTTTCGGGAATCGCAAGGGGATGGACAGGGAGCCAGGGTGAGAAGTAAAAAATTGCTGGGGAAACACTGTCGCGCTGCGAAAGATTTCTGACGTTGGAATTTTTCGGGAAGATGGAAGTGTGTGGAAGGGGATGGCGAATCGGGGATTTTGAAGTATTCTGCACTTGAGACGTCAGAGGGTGGCTGACGTTACAGGGAAATCCGCCGTTATGAAAAACCTGAGAAGAGCCACCCCGCCGCTGCTGTGCTGCCTCATCGCTTAAAACCGGAGGCGGAATCTGATAAATCAACGTTCAATTTTCCCAATCAAAACCTAAGTTAATTCCTTCGCGAGGAATTCCACGAGGGCGAACCTGCTTACCCCTCCGCTGGTAAGCAATCATCGCCCCTCGGAGATTCGAAGTCACGTAATACAGAAACGCCCGTGTTCGGGATTTGGCTGTCGGGTTCCCTGCAGCGATGTTGTTGGTTATGTGCGCCGTGTACCCGCGACTGCCACTCCCGTTCATTTCTCTCTAGTGCTCCGCCGTTCGGAAAGTTGCCCGCAGGAATTATTTCCGGTTTCCCGCGGTGGTTTGCACTCCTCGCGGACCTCGGTCGAAAGGCGGAATAGCCTCGGCGCATTCGGCTCCCCTTTCCCGGGTTACCCCTCGCTCATCCCATTTCCATTTCACGATTTCTCGACTGGTGAATACCCCGCAAAAGAGAGGACGAAAAAAAATGAAAAAGGAAATTTACACGAGCATAATGCTGCACGGAAATGTTTCGGAAGGAATGCGGGGAAAGGGCTACCCCCGCGCGACTCGTACCTCAGACGTGTCAGAAGATGTAATAACACGACAGGAATTTGATAACGGAGATGTAATAAACAATATTTTGTATTTAAAGTGGCTTCTGAAATTGCAGCGCATTTTCCGGCGAAGGCAAAAGCTTTTCCTGACCCGTTGCGTCGTCGGCAGTCACGTTGCGTGCCGGGAAATTTTCTCATCTTTCGTCGTACCTCGCAGCGTTCCAGTACCCGTCCGGCAGAGCCGCGTCCTAACGAGGCCTAATGATGACGTGGAAGTGTTGCGGCATCACACCCCACTAATGGATACCTCGACCTGCATGTGTCGGTGCATACTAATGGCAGTCACCCCGTTCCTTCCCTCTTCCAGTGCAATTAGCCCGTCTTCCTGCCTTTTTCCCCGGAGCCTGAACTTTTTGAATGAAACAATTTTGTCATTATCGTCTTCTTTCATCTCGGCCATTGTTCAGAGTTATCTTCCCGATGGGCCTTTGTGCAGAAGACGGTTGTTTCTCGTTAGGCCCTTGTCCCTTCCTCCGGCGTGCCGTTGCCGCCCGCAGGATTTTATCGACGACGTCGAGCCACCGACGTTTCAAGCTCTCGAAAACCGAGCCTGTTTCTGTCGGCCGTTGCGGATACAATAACTCGTTATCCGCACGATCTTAGGGGTTGACGTCTTGCGACGAGATTGGGCGAAAGATTAAAGACAAACGAAAGGAATCATCCCCCGGGGGATGAATTCGGAGTCCAGATCTTCGCTTCTTGCGCGTTAATCCCAAAAAACCATTCGAAATCCCTCGCGTCGTTCGCTTTTCCTTCCCTTTTTTTCGCTCGCCGCCAATCCGGGTGCCGGAATTTTCGAAAAATCTGCCCCGCGGCTTAAAATTCGAACAATTTAAGGACACGGCTCCCGCGGGATCATTAAAAAAAATGCGGAAATGAAATATTTAAAAAGCTGTAGGGGGCCGGGGAGGACGGGCAACAGCCGATGCGAAATTTTTTACGTTTCCAGACGCTGCCTCGGAAAAATTCGAATTTTCCCTGGGACCGGGAGACAAAGGAAAAAGTCCGGAGCGAGGGAGCGGGGGGGGGGGACGGGATGCCGGAGAAAAAAGTTTTCCAAAGAACATTTTCGTCGAATTTTCCCTTTTCTTGCCGCAACTTCCATCCCATGTGTTTATGCGAGAGGATTTTGGAGGAAGCGTTATTGCTCTGACAAACAAACAAAGGGAAAATCGAAGAAAATGTGTCTCCATTAAAAAAAAAAAAAAAAAAGGAGAGAGAAAGAGAAGGAAGCAAAGCACTGTTCTCGAGATGAAAACATTCCGGAATGACATATTTCCATTTACAAAGAGCAATCAGCGAGAGGCTCTCTTCCATCAGCAACTCAATATATCTCAGCGGCTGATGAAAAAGGAGGAAAAAAAACCCCGAAGAAGAACAACCTAAGCGATATACGTTACGGAGGAAAAGGTGGATAATATATATGTAATCATTTAGAAAATTTCTCCAGCGTGGCTCGTGGGAACCTTTCAAATTGAAACTGGAAAAGATAAAAATACGGGAAAAAAAAATCAAATTGGACGCTGCATGGATAACGAATCAGCAGCTGGGTGTGATGGAAATGCGGCAGGTCCCAACCTTACGAATATGACGATGCGGAAGTTAAGGGTGTACCTGAGCGAAACCTGGGAATCAGGCAGACCGGCTCATGGAAGTGCACAACTTTGATTTACAGTAAAATTTCACAGTGTGCCCTGGAACGACGGCATTTTCCGACTGACGATCTTAAAAAAAAATATTATATTTATAATTCTAATTCTTCCTAATCCCATTTTTATTTCCATAATCTTGCCCCATCCCGGCACCACCCCTTTTTCTTTTTTTTTTTTTTTTTACGTGCGCTGGAAATATATATTATATAACTCCACAAAAGTTTTTCTTTTATAATATTAAAAGCCTTAAATTTAATATTATCTTTAGTCTAAGCTTCACTTTCCTTTTTTCCCTCTCCCCCTACCCCGCTTCCCGCTTTTATGGTTGCATTCAGTCGCAAATCTCTCTTTACAGCAGCATGTTGCGAATACGTCGCACATCCTCATTGTTTCAAATTCTTTTTAGATCTGCCGCTGTCGAGAGGAGCGTTCGGATCTTTTTACCGGGCGGGGGGCGGGGAAAAAGATTTTCTGCCGAGGAGGGAGGGGACGAAGGGGAGCACCGAAAATTGGGGAAAGCGGTTCGGAAAGATGAAAGATGAGCTTTGGGGGACCGAAACTTTTCACCGCTGGCGGAAAAGTTTTCCCCGGGAACTCGAGAGGAACCCGGAAAGGCTCATCCGAAGCTGCGCCCCGATCGGCGAACGGTCGCACCGGGAAACCTCCACTATCCGCCCCCCGGAAAATCGCTCCTCGGGAAATTAATGATGGGAAAATGGCAACTTCCTAATGGGAAGGAAATATTATTTGCATACGACTTTGCTTCGGTCACATTTTTTTTTTTTTTTTTTTTTTATTTTCCCTTTTTAATGAGAGCTCCAAGCTCCTCATTTTCCCGCAGCGAGATACTTGTTGCGCGTTAAATTGGCAAGCCTGGACGCTTCCCAGGTTTCCAGGATAAAATTTTCGTCAATGTAATAAATAATGACAATAGGTAAATTAAGTTATAAATTTAAATTTAAAATTACCGTATTCAAATTTTACGCTTCGGTTTTGAGGTCCACTGCAAATTGCGGTGTGACGCGATCGTTTTGCTGTTGGAAAATTGGACGGCCCTGCCGCCGCTCCCCCCCCCCCCTTTTATCCGCCCAACCATCCGTTCTCTTTTCTGCGCAGAAATTTATTCGGGAGATTCATCAAATTCGTTTGCGTGCAGACAATTCTGCGGTAAGCGGGAAGGAAAACCTTCGGGGAGCTGGCCTTAATTTTTTCAGGAATGTCAGGATGCGGAGAAGTAAAATTTTTTTTTTTTTTTCTCCTATTCCATTTATTTCCGTCGCTAATGGAGAAGAAATATATATATATATATATATTTTCTTTTACGAAATTTCTTTCAACGGAGGAAAATTTCGGCTCCAACCTCGAGTGCACCCGCGGGTGCGTGGAAAATCGCAAGTGCGCGACGGAAGGAAAAGCTTTGACACAACCCGAACCTTAAGGTTCGGGAGACGAGAAACCCGCATAGCATTCGGGCACGTTTGCTTACCGTTGAAGGGACGCGGGAGGGGACCTTTTTTTCCCAGATTCATATTTCGACAGCATTTTATTAAAAAGAAAAAAAAAAAAAAAGCCTCAAATTTGGCTAATTTGACGTGGAACGACGTCGAGGCTCATTTTCCTGGGCCACATTGAAATTTTACCGGTCGCGCGACATTTGATCACAGGGCACGAAATGTTTGATTATAAAAAATTACACGAGACGGAGTCAAACATGCAAAGAAAAGGAGGAGGCAAAAAGGGTTTCGCCGGAGCCCGACCTGACGCTTTCCCGAATTTTCCCGGTTTTCGAAAAAAAATGGGGCGCCCGGGTCCAGTGTGCGCACTCGCTTTCGGCGGTCCTAAATCCTTCCGAAATGCAAAAATGCGCGATTCAGAGTTTCATTAACGAGCAAACTTTTCTTTTTTTTTCTTTTTTGCACAAAACCGTAAATAACTTTTATTAAACTTCTGCACAATTTCCAAAATCGAATTATGGAATTTCTCTCCGCTCCGCGCCTTCCGTTTGCGCGCCTTCTCGCGATCGTACCTGGTTCCCGGGCGCCGGGACAATTTTTCCCGTCGTTTGGATTAATCAGCGAGCTTGCATTTCGCCATTATTCACACGGGCCGGTTCCTCCTCAAGCGTCCGTTACGTACCCGAACGCCTCGACAGCCGTCCGATTTGCCTGCTTTCGTGCGTTTAATGAACAAATTTTTCCCTCTTTCTTTGTTCGAGGCTCGCCGCGATGAATTCATGTATACTCTGCCGCTGTTGGGGGGGGGGGGTGGGGAAAAAATAAATAAATATCGTCGGATTTTGTTGCCTTCGCGGGGAGAGGCAAAAACGTAAAGGGGGCGATCCGATCTCGGGTTGGGCGATGCCCTGTCCGGTCGTTTGCGGCTCCGGGAAATGTTCGTGGAAGCAGCCTCCGTCGATTCCAGCTGCGGCACCTTCTTCGCAACCTCTTCCGGCGGGAATTCCCGACGAAACGCTCTCCCGCTTAATTTCCGCTTCCACGGCTTCATCCAGTCGCGTAATCCGCACTTAACTCCTCGAAAATCCGGAAAGTGATCGGGTCTCCCGTCGGCTAAGTCCTTTAATTCCATTTATCCTCCTGAGTTTTTTTTTTTCTTTTTCCTTTTTGCCCCCCGTTTAAAAACATAGATCGAACCGTTCGATTCGACTTCTCTTTTGCCGGTGCTCGGGTTATCCCTTATTCCGGGCCGGATAAACCGGAATTGTCTGCATTGAAAATATCCGTACGATTCCAAATGTAATAAAGTTCATCGGCAAATTTTTTTTTTTTTTTCTTTTTCTCTTTATTTAATAAAAATAATAAAATTTCTTCCTCGATCTTCTCCTTGCTTCCATCTCTTCTGTTCCTGCCGCTCCGGCTCACGGTCTCCCGCCTTTCCACGCGAAAAATGTCTGGAAGGGATGAAAAAAGAAAAGGGAGCCGGGAAACGTCAAGTCTTCGTTAACAAACGGCAGCTTTTACACTGATAAGTAATTGGATAAAAATTCGATTTTCTTAGAGCTTTTTCTCTCCCGCACCGCTCATTATGCTTTCGAATTAGAAAAACCTTCCGGGATCCCCCAAAACGGAAGTTGCTTACCTTCCCGCGAATTAAAACGGTTTCCGGATGTGGAAATAATTAAGGCGCGATCGCGGGGAGCTTTGGCAGTGAGCGAAGCTCGTTTTGGAAATGAATTTCGGCGGTCGCCACGACGGCCGGCGAATCGATTCTCGAATTCCATCCGGATCGGATTTTTTCTTCTTTCGCGTCAGATTATTCGGAGGAAAATTCTCCTCGGCCGGGCGGACCTCGGTCCAAACCGACCCCGTCCGGGGGGGAGGGGGTTGCTCGGGTGGAAAAAGGCTCGATCGGCAACGTCCCGAAGACGGCGTCGGAATTAAATCTTCACGTGTGGGAAAGGGTTTCTTCACCCCGCGGTTGCTCATCGTTAAAGAACGGAGCTGGCTGTTCAAAATGATGAAATAACCGTAAAACGTGAAGAACCAGCCATTTTACGTTCATCTAATATGAAATTCTCGTTGTAAATTTGATATGTTTCATTAAAGTGGGATTAGAAGTAATTCGGGGGTTGAAAATTTAGAGAGCGGCGTCGCCGGCTGATAAAACGAGTAATTTGAAAGGGAGAAGGACGAAAAAAAAAAAAAAAAAGTTAACGAGAAATTCTGACCCCTGTTTTAAATTAAAACTAAAAAACAAATCACGAGGGGTTGAAAAACCATCCCCAAGAAAATAAAAAATTTTTCCCAGAGCACGTCGCTCGTGCGAGCCGCCGTTTAAGTCCCGAAGTCAAAATCATCCCCTTTTATGACCTATCGGCTTGGTAGTACAAGAGTATTGCATTTTGATGTTATGTATCTCATCCCTTATTCTTCATCCTCGCTTAGCGCCCATCTGTTTTGCGGTTATTTAACCCTCATTCTTCCATATTCATTAATTATTAATCCCATGCATTGGAGGAAACTTTTCGGGGTTGTTTTGTAAGACGGGGAGGGGGGGGTTGAGATTGCGGTCGAAGCTCGCAAAAACGAATTCGCGTCGGGGGATTTTTTTTTTTTTTTCGAAAAAGGCTCGCATCGAAATAACCGGGAAGGGGTTGCCTTTCGCGGCGTGCCCGATTCGCCGGGGGTGGAATATGCAATTTATTTCTCGACAAGGACATTAATGACCGACATGACCGAAGTCGATATTGCTTTACTAATTAATCAAGTTCGAATACCAGTTTCGGATTCGGTTAATGTCAAGAATATTAATTTCGCTGCTGGGGGCTCCTTCCCTGTGTAAATTTTCATCCCGTAACGCGGGATAAAGCTTCAATCTTTTGTCATTTCACGTTCAATTTGTGCAAATCATCAGATTGGATGATCGACGGGGTTACGGTCCCGAAGAATGTAATCCACGGTGGTCGTTGCGGACGCCGTCTTCGACGGCTGGAGGCTGGCAAGGCGAAAAACGCGGAAGACGGAGAAAGGCCCATGCTCTGGAAGACCGGGCGGGAAGGGAAAGGAATACTTCCGGATTTTATTCGTCGGTGAATCTGCGTTGGCTCTGCCGGAGGCGAAGAGACGCCGAACGTGGATCTCGGAGGAAGGATCCAGAGTGACCGAGACGGTCCCCGGGAAAACTGCTGCAGCGGTTTTCAGGATTCGGGTGCTTTTGCGGGAAGCGACGTCGCGACGGCAAATATCGGATGGTTTTTGCGGCAAGCGGAGAAGAAGCGACTCGTCGGGCCCTCGATCAAAGCGAATCTCGCGAATCCGGAAGGAATCGGTTAGGTTTGACGGAGGGTGGAATTTCGGGGTGGCGGACGCGAGAGGCAAAATGCCGGACGCACTACGTGGAGAAACGAGAGGACTTCCCGCGACCGAACCTTCCGAGGAGCGATGCCTTGAATCGAGGATTCGTCCCGTGCCCGACCGGAAGGGCAAGGGAATCATCACGGCTCTGGAATCGTGGAATGTTTAGATTGCTGTCGAGAGAACCGTCTGATGCCGCCGGCTCGGCTTAAGGACAGCAAAGCCGAAAATCGCGTTCGGGCATCATAAAGTCGCCGACCGGGAAATCTGCAGAGCCTTTATGTAAATTTTCCCGGGCGAGAGGTGCGAACTCAAGTTTAAAAGTGAATTTTTCCTTTTTTTTATTTACGTAATGGGAGGTTTCGACAAGAAAGTCAAAGTGCCGATAATTAGGTGCTGTCAAAACGGATCCCTTGAGGGAGGGGGGTTGAAAAAAAGTTGCGTAAAAGGTATAATGTCGCCTCGTCCGGAAAATAATAATAAAGGCACTCGAATAAGGTCCTGTGCGTGGCAATAGCTCGCAAAAACAAATTATATTTTAGTAAAATCGGCGGGTGGTCCGATGTACTTCTACAAAGGGCGCACCGCAGGAAATTTTCTTTTCAAGAAAATAAAATGCAAAACCCTCGGAAAGGGTCGAAAAATCTACTTTGTTTCAAAATTTCCAAACCGCATTCTTTGGCCTTTTCTTAGCGCACCCTTCGAAGGTTTGTCCGAGGCAAATAGTTTTCGGGAGTCCCCGTCAAGCGGATGGAAAGTGAAATGAGGTTTGACTCGTTTATTGAGGAAAACGGGAAAAGGCTCTCCAACCTTAAGTGTCCGCCTTTTATTGAATTTTGCCATCCGTTCTGCGATAAACACCGCAGGGTTTGCTCCAACAGCAGCGGATCGGGGCTGGCTACCTGACGGAAATGCCGAGGCTGGAAATGAGCGAAATTTATATCTTTACCTCCCCCGGAAAAAATAAAGTCGAATTAAACGGGAGAGGAAAAGCGAATGCGCGGAAGAGCTTCGTACATTAGCAGAAATAAAGAAATCGCGTTTTCCCATGGGTCGGGAGCGAATCAGGAGGAAAAAGAAGGATCGCGAAAATTTTTTTTTCTCGTTCACGATGCGAAAACCTCAGCCCCGGAAAAAGAACTCTGTCGAAGCTGCGAAGGATGACGGGTTTAGGCAGATTCAGAAGGGCTGTCTGCGGATCGGAAGAACATGCCTGGAGAACGCGGGCTCCGCGGTGCGGGTCCCCTGTAAAAAAAAAAAAAAAAAAAAAAAAAGAAAATTGTCGCCGTTTCGAGGAGAACACGCGAGTGAAAAGCTGAGAAAATGGCCCGGGTCGACGCGGCAGTAAATTTGGGCTGAAACATTAGCAATAAATAAAAGGCAAATTTCGGTGAAATTTACGACAGCGCCGGAAAAGTCATCGACAACGGGCCGGCGTTAAGCCGACCAAAAACAAAAATAAATATGACAAATGCTGGGAGGCCCCGGTAGGAAGGGAGGGGGGGGGGGAACGACAGGAGAAACCAGGAGAATTTACGGGAAAGTTTCCCGGGGAAATCGCTGCTGCGGGAATCTCATTTGCCGCCTCTGAATTATAAGATCATTTCCAAGTCTGATGAGGAAACAGTTGAACACCTTAAAACCGGCAGATTCCGCCTCAAACGAAAAGGCCGGGGACGTTACAGTTTATTATGCGAATTGTTGCCGAAAAGTTGACGGGGTCGGAATTAATTAGGACGTGTTGATGCTTCGGGGCACGGAAGAAAGGTGAGGCAAAAAGAAGGCCGACGCTCCGAGGAGAATGAAAATGCTCCGGGCGACGAACGAAGCTCGGGAAGTGGAAGCAGACCGAAATGGGATCGCCTCCGCTTCCGCTTCCGCTCGCGAGCTCGCGCCCCGCGGATTTCCACCGGGAGAAATGGCCCGGCAAGGAGGAGAAGGAATAAATCAATCCGTTTGCGAGACAGACCGCGGGTGCCGGAGTAGAAAATAAGGAGGCAGCGGCAGTCTCCACACAGCGCCAAGCACAATTCCATTAAACCTGAAATTTCCACCATTGAACGTGACGTAAAGTTAAATTAACTTGTTACGGTCCATGCAACCTTCAGCCTTTTAATAGATACGTAATTTGATATGATACTTGCCCGGTTCATTTTGTTCCAAATATCCCAGGATCGAGCGCACAATTAAAGCTTCCTCCTTTTTTTTTTATTTCCCTTGTCCCCGCACGCGGTCGAATTTACATTTCCCTTTCGTCTGCTTCCCCGCAAACGCGACACGACGGAAATTCGAGAAGTCTTCGCACGCGGATAAAATGAAACGGCAAATGCCCCGAACTATGACAAATGCGAAAGACGTACAATTTGCATCCCCCTAGGTCCGAAAATGTTACGCGCCTTTTTCCCATTCGGTTTTCGAAACCCGTTCCTCGCGGGAGATACATAAATATATGTGCACAAGTTTCAATCGAGAAGAAAGTTAATGGGCCCCCCGCAGTCGGGTCCGGAGCCTGGAAGAGCAGCGTGACAAGTATTCATGGCGTTCCGTAATTTAATAGTTACCTTTCATGGAATTATTTATTTTGCCCAATCATAATATCCATATTTAAGCTCGTAACCATACATTTCCGAAATTGCGCTCCGCAGGATGAGGATGCACACGATGGAGGTGTACGAAATGTCAAGATTTTCATGTGCCCGAGCCTCCGAGTCAAAAAACAGGAAGTGCTCATTCACATTTTTCTTTTCTTCCTTTCTCTCGACGGAGGAAAGTTGTGAAACGCGAAATTCGCGAGGCGAAATCGAATTTAATTCATCACCGCTGACGCGGATCTGACGTTGCAGGAACCCGCGCAAAAGATGATTTCTGGCCCGAGCGAGTCTACGCGGGCGAGACCGCAAAAACCGGAACTTCCGCTCCGAACCGCCTTGGTCCAGGAAGACGAGATTATGGTTCATCTCTGAGGTTTTCCTTCCATTCCGGAGCACTCAGAACTTTCGGAATTTGCCGTAAATTAAATATAAAATTACGCAGCCCCACGCAGATCGATGCCTCCTCGAAGCCGCCGCCGCCCCGAAAAATTTCGACGGCTTTTACCGTGCGAGGAACGGAGCCGGATCGATCCGTGGCGACCGGTCGGAAAAAATTTTTCCGTTTCTCCGACGCGTCCGGATCGCCGGAAAAATTGTCGTCGCCCGCGAAAAATTGTCCCGTTGCCCCGGAACCGAAGCGGGGAGCTGCGGTTTTCAAGCGCCGGAACGGGAAACTCACGCGGGAATCGCTTCCGCTTTTTCTTCGCCTTCCGCCGTCTCCTCCTCCTTTTCTTCGCCGCTTATCGGAAAGCTTTCAACGTCCGTGCGGGACCGGGTCTTTCCGTCCTGCCAGCCAATTTCCCGCCGCCGGAGCGGATAAGGGCAAGTTTGACGAGCCTTGCCTCGCGAGATCCTTTTTTCGAAAAGCCGCGGGACTCGAATGGCACTTCATTAAGCGTCCTTTTGCCCGGAAAAGTTTATCCAAACATTAGTCGATCGGCAAAGGTATTTTTTCCTATTTTCGATTTTCCGGTTTTCCGTTGAATATTCAATCGAGCTTCGTTTCATGCCTCGTTTTATGCATGAAGTGTCGGACATGGAATTCCGATATGTACAATGTATATTTATAGAGTGGAATTAATTTGTTTTGAATTGTCGGATGAACCGATGGATGTACACACGAATAAAACCCCTCGTCAAACGCACCTTCACTATTTACCTACACCCTTCCTGTACCTTCCCGGGGCAGAACCGCCTGATTGCGTACCTCTGCGAGACGGCAAAATTCGATGTCGTAACTCATCTCGGTTATTGGGACATTCCAATTTCGTTAAAGCGATTTAAGCAATTAACTCCGACCCGATCTCTTGGTACCGCAACCCGGGATCGGCTTACACATCGCGGTTGCTTCGCAGGGTTACGCAAAAGGCACAGCAATCGGGCTTAACTCCGAGCAGTTGATGATTCGGCGGATCCAAAGAGAAAATTTTGAAAAATTTTCGGAATGAAAATAAGAGAGAGCCAGGCACAGAGGGGCAGGATCTCATTCCCGGACGGATAAACCGAACTTTTTGCGTTGGATGGATCGCTGACGGACCAAAGCATGAAGGTGAGGCTGCACGTGAGCGCGGAGCAACCCATTCGGCATTCGGCGTGCGGCGTCCATTTAAGTCTGGAAATCGATTTGGAGTGTAATTAAGCCCGATTCTCGCCTAAGGGCTCGACGACAAAAATGTCGGAATTATTGATTCCGCCCTCCGACAGGAAACGGCAGCCACAGACGCAACCGACGGGGGAGGGCTCGCGGAGAAGTAAAGGAAGCGAAAATTTCGCTGCCCTTCCGTCGTGGCGCGAGCCGCGAATTTTCCCCCTATTTGAAAGGACGAAACCTGCGCCCGAAGGGGGCTTCTTCCCCCGTTTGCCGCGTCATGCTCGAACGTGCCACGTTTTCCGTTCGTGAAAATCCGGACTTTTCCGGTTCCGCCGGAACGCAAGATTTTAATTGTCCCTCGGATTGCTGGATATTCCATTTGCATGTTGCTTGATTTATTTTCATATCTTTCTTAATTTATTTACTGGAGAAGCGGTTTAAGAGTTCGAATGGTTCCTAATTAAATTAAATTCAAACCACGGCACCATTAATCAGGATTAACTTTAAAATTTAAATTTAAATCCCTGCTAGATTACCAATCAAGGTGGGAAATAAATCTCAATGAAATATTCCATAGGGAATTAATTGTCCCGATTTAGTCTTTCGCTCTCCCCGGATCTGGCAAATAAACGGGAACCCAATGTAAAATTCACAAACTCACACATAAAAATCAATCTCCCGCCACTGCCCTGGAGGATGGATTCCAGTCATACACACTGCGCGGCGGAAACGAGTTTCAGCGTAGAATTTCAAGTGAGATGGCTTCCGGGCGAAAGCACGTAAAGCTCACCTGCGTCGCGGGCGTCTCCGCCATGCAAAACCCCGGCGTTCGGCTAATGTAAAGTAAATCCCGTCGCCTGGTCGAGGGACGCTTCGGTCTCGCGGATGCGGGAAATAATATTTATTCCGTTCGATTTCCGATGTTTGTGCCCGAGGATCGAAGGAAACGCTCCCCGGGGATCGGGCGGGAGGCGTCGGTGCTCGGTGCCTCCGCCGCCGCAAGAAGGTGCCCCCGGGAAAGTGCATTGCGCGAGTTCATCGGTCGGGGAAAAGTTCCCGCGTTAGGCGGACCCGAAAGGCGGCTCGGAAAATTCGATTAATTTTCCTTCGTCCGCTCCCGCGGGCTCGGACGGAAAATTTCCCGGACGAAATTTTCCTTCGAAATGGGGGCATTGTTGCAGAGGGTTTTCCACGAGATGCAAATTTCGGAATTAGCACAACGTCCAAGATGAAAGGACCGTGAACCATGTAAAATCGGGCGAAAATTTAATTTTCCAGTTTTGTCAAAGGATTTTCCTTTTACAAAACGGGGCGTCAATGGTCCGGTAGCGCGTCCCATTTTATTTCTTTTGATAATATCGGTTAACGCTTCACTTTTACTTTACTTCCACGCAGATCGGGTTGACAGCCAGGCGTTTTTCTTTTCCCCGCACGGCGGATTGCGGGCTTCGGGGAGGTCGATGGGAAAATTTGCTTTTTGACTGCTCTTCCTTTGAGGATACCCGGATGAAAATGCAGATTCACGCCCCGGCCCGAATCTCCGCGATCCGTCCAAGAAAATTCGGAAAATAAATTCGAGATGGTTTACCGTCCAAGCGCACGAATCAGATTAAAGCAAGGGGATTTGGAAAATGAAGGCCCGTGGGCAAAAAAGCGACGAAGATCCGACAGCATCTCCGGCTGATTTGTCGGGGCAAAATTTATTTTTCCCGCATGTGACCGAGAGTTATCGGAAAATGTGTGGAGAAGAAAAAAAAAAAAAAAATTTTTCTTTTCCTGCTTCTCTTTCCGGATTTTGAAAAAATCCGCCGCCCCGTTTGAGAACGTGGAAAAAACCTTACAAATCGACTCCTCCAATTAAATTTCAGTGTTTAAAGTTAAGAAAAGCAATGAAAAATCATTGATTTCAGATGTCATTCATATTCGAGGAAAATGGAAAATTTGTTTTTTTTTTAAAGAAAAGGGAAGACGAGAAAAGCCTCCAGTGTTCTCCAGCGCATTTCGTATCGAGTGTCTGAGGGAAAATAAGGAACATTTCATTTTCGACCGGGGAAAACGCGAAATAACCAAAACTCTGTATTTATGACCCGGGTGGAGGGACCATCACTTTTTGTTGCGCGATCGGGTACAGAAATCGAAATGTACACTGTATTTGTGCGAAATCGTGTCCGGTAAGGGATTTTAGCCCGTCCCGGAACGTTTCTTCTCCTTTTGCGTTAGCTTTTTTATTTAAAAAAAAAAAAAAAAAAAAAGGAAAATGTTTTGAAACAAAATCCGCGGCAAATTTCAATCCGAAGCCCCTGCCAATTTCTGAGCGCTAAACCCATCGCCTTGTTAACGGGTGCAATTCACGTTTCATCAGCATTCACCACGATCTATCCGGGAATTATTCCGGGATGATCGCGAACGAGAGAAAGGATTCTCTGGAGTATCGGGATTTCCATTAAAAGACTCAATCATAGCGATAGGGATTTTATTCGAATAAAGTTAAGGAGATTGTTTGGAAATCAAAAAAGAAAAAAAAAAAGGGAAAACCCTCGACAATAAGCTTCAAACCCAACAAAAGATCAATCACCAGCAGAAATATCCAATTGTAATCCTCGATGCGTGGTAAGGGGAAGAAAGGCAATTTCTCCTTTTATTCGCCCCGGCCTGATGAACAGCTGGAACGGAAGGAAAGCGATGTAGATCAGACATCGGATGATAAACGGGGTTTTCCAACTCCAGCAAAGAGAAAAAGAACCACATAAGAAACCGTAAGGCAAACGATTCGGCTCCGTCAGTCTGCCGATGCCGCTGACAGAAGTCAAAAGTTGAAGGGAAGTTCGCGAACGTCTTAGTGACGCTTTCAAGAAACCCGGCAGCGGGGAACGGGGGACAGGCGGCTGCGGAGAAAAAACAGCACCCTGACGCACTCGTCTGAAGCCTTTTTCGAAAGGAGAGAGCCCAACCTTTGCTCCATCACGCGGAATCCTGGAGCGATGGCTCGGCACTGCCCCGCCTTATTGAAGGTTCCCCCGCCGTCCCGTGCCTTAGACGTACCTTCGCTCTAGCACCAACCACGCAGAATCCTAGAGCGATGGCTCGGCTCTGCCCCGCCGTTAGTGAAGGTTCCCCCGCCGTCCCGTGCCTTAGTCGTAACTTCCCTCCAGCACCAACCACGCAGAATCCTGGAGCGATGGCTCGGCATTTCCCCGCCGTTAGTGAAGGTTCCGTCGCCGTCCCGTGCCTTAGACGTACCTTCGCTC